>JAVTVY010018343.1:0-70932 GCA_036873755.1 Hanleya hanleyi
AATACAATCATCATCATTGACATTCCATTGGACACCGTCGCCAAAAAGCCAGCCACCTGACATGGAAGGCTGCCACGCCAGATAGGATCTTCGAGGGCATAGTCTCCCAAATACACTAAGTCAGTGCTGGCAATAATGAGGAGGAAGATTCCCATCAGCATATCAGATATACTCAAATTAAAAATCAAAATAGACGGTACTTTACCCAGACCATCTCGCAACCGACGCACAAGAACTACTATATTCCCAACAAAAGCGGATACGCCTATGATCCATACGAGCGCCTTATGGGCGTGACTGGCCAGGAGATGGTCACATGAGAAGGTTAAGCTTTCCGCCGGAGAACACGTTTCCACAGTGTTGTGATCAACATAGCAACAGAAACGATGATCATCCGTTAGAAGATGATCCACATCCAATCCCTTGAACGAGTCGGTTTCTATTTTCTCCAGGGTGTTGTTCGTTATATTCAACACCGCTAACTCAACGAACTTCGAAAGTGACCCGGTAATTACAACCGTTATTCTATTTACAGCCAAGTCTAACACTTTCAAACTGACCAACCCTGTGAAGAGATCAACGGGAATAGTTTCTATGTCCATATTGCTCATATTCAATATCACCAGACTGGCTAGGTCAGAAAACACACCGACATCAAGGTGGGAGATGGGATTGAACTGAATCTCCAAGATCTTCAATCGGCTAAGATTGGCGAAGATAGACTTTCCCAATAAACTTAAAGAGTTATGATGTAACCTGAGATGATGTAAGTTGTACATATCCCTGAACGTAAGCCCACCTATTTCAGTAACGTTATTATTTGATAAATCAAATATAACAAGGTATTTGAAAGAAAGACCTTCAAACACATTATCCAAAGCGTTGGAGTGTAAGATCAATGTTCGTGCATTCTCTGGTACATTTTCAGGAATGGACGACAAGTTCTTCCCACTGCAGTCCACATGGTATCCCTCACACAGGCAGGAAGTCGGACACGTCGTAACGTTCGGCCTGTTAAACTCGCAGAATCGCTCGTCATCCGCCGACTTCGGGCAGTGTGCCGTACCATCACAAACCTCGTTCTGTGACAAGCATAAGTTTTCTCTGCAGCGAAAAAGGCCAGGACAGGTGTAATTTTCACAGTCAGCTTCGTCGGACAGGTCAGGGCAATCGGAGGTATCATCACAGACACGTATATATGGGATACAGTATGCGTCTGGACATTTGTACATATTGGGACAAAGATGCTCCCTACATGACTGATCCCACAGATGTTCCCCATTCCTACAATACAGTAAATGACCGTAATGATCTCTATCGTACATACACGTTTTATCACGTGGATAGCAGCGTGTATGCTCCAAGTGACATCTCCTTTCCTTATCTCCGAGAGGACAGGGTGTATTACCGTACTTGTATTCCTCCGGTTTTCCATTCTTCACGATCCAGGAAAGGTTAGACTTGCCGAGATCGAAATCGTACGTCTCATCAAGCTGATTGAAGCCCGCGCAATCTGGAACCATGTCGAATAGCTTATGGGGTAGAATGCATTCCCCAGAGGGGCATCTGTAAGTTCTACACAAGTCACCTTCTGTACAACTGAGTTCGTCCACACCTGGGTCTGGGCAGTCAATGATACCGTCACACCGTTTGTCATTTGGAAGGCAAAATCCCGTAGAACAACGGAAACAGTCTTCTAATAGACACCCTTTCTCGTCGCTATTATCGTCACAGTCATTTCGACCGTCACAGCACAGAGAAACATGAATGCCTGTTCCACTCTCACAAGTGAATATATTATCCCCGTAGGAACAGCCATTCTCATCTTCGCCGTACAGACAGTCGTCTTTTCTGTTGCATCGAGAAGCTGGGATAACACATGATCCGTCATCACAACGGAACTGATACTCGGGACAGGACATATTTGACATCAGTGTTTCTCTCTTGGTGGTATTTTCTGTCGAGACCACTTTACAAATGTACTTAGCGTTTTGGAATCTCTTTGCGCAGGGAATCTTCCACCACTTCATAGAATACAGTGGGTTTCCCACCATCATAGCAACACACCCTTTGTCCAAGTCAGCCAATGGCTGTATCTTACCTGACGGGAAATCGGTAACTGGATACACAGGTAAACTTGTACTGTTATACATATCGTCAAATGGATGATTCCAGTCTGTATATATCACCGGTGATCCGTCCGTCCATCTGTAACCGTCTCGAGCCTAAAAAACAAAATCTTAGTATTTGAAGCTGGTGAATTTTACCATACTGCGAGGGACGTTGGTTTGATTCACATAAGGGGATTACCCTAAACACATCAGCAATGTCGCCGCACTGTGATAAAGATAACTGATTAATAATAGGAATTATTAATAATTGTCACACTAATTTTGTACAGTATACATCGGACACGAGGAATAAACAACTCGCATAACGTCATCCCGAAGGAAATAAAGGACATGGCGTGTTTCAGATAGGGATTTGACCCCATGAGGTGTGGTTGAATTACCGGTACCACAAGAAGAAGATATTTCCTATGAAACAGTTTACCTCATTAACTTTAAAACATTTGTTGTATGAATAACATAATTAAAAATCAACGAGACCTTTGATTCTCGAATAACAAGTACTGTGTGTGTGCAGCAACATGGCAATGAATGATGCGTTTGTGCACAATAACAAGACAGTGAGGTGGTGTGTTTGTGCGCTGTAACATGGCAATGAATAGTGCGCTCGTGCACAATGACAAGGTAGTGTTTGAGAACAATAACAGGGCTGCGAAGTGGAGTGTTTTTGCACAATAACAAGGTGGTGCAATTATCTGTTTGTGGATAACATGTACATGAATTAGTGTTTTCGCACAATAACAGGGTCATGAAGTACTGTGTTTGTGCAAAATACCAAGGTCGTGAAATAATGCGTTTGTGCACAATAAAGAAAATCGTGAAATAATGTGTTTGCGCACTAAAACAGGACCGTGAAGTAGTGCGTGTGTGCGCAATCACAGAGTCGTGAAGTAACGTGTTTGTGCACGGAAACAGGGCAGTGAAATTATGTGGTTGTGCATAATAACATGGCCGTGTAGTAATGTGATTGTGTGCAATTACACAGCCGTGAAGTGGCATGTTCCTGCACAATAGTACTGTGCTTCTGAACAATATCAGTAGCAATAACAGGACAGTGATGTAATCCTTTTGTGAACAATAACAGTCGTTTTTGTTTGTGCGCAGTTGCAGGGCCCTGAGGTAACGTGTTTGTTCGCAATTACAGGGTCGTGACGTAGGGTGTTTGTGCACAAGGGTGGTGAAGATATTTGTTTGTGCACAATAACATGTGCAGTAGTGTATCTGTGCACCATAAAGGACCGTGAAGTAGTGTGTGTATACACAATAACGGGGTCGTGAAGTAGTTTGTGCACTATAACAATGTGAAGAAGTGCGTTTGTTCGCAATTACAGGGTCGTGAAATAGCGTATTTATGCACATGAACAGGATGGTGAAGTTGTATGTTTGTGCACAATACTAGAGGCGTGAACTGGTGTGTTTGTGCAAAATAACAATGCCGTGAAGTCGAGTGTTTGAGGACAATAACAAGAACGTGGAGTAGGACGATTCTGCACAATAACAGAACCATAAAGTAGTGCTTTTGTGCACAATAACAGAACAGTGAAATAGTGTATTTGTGTACAATAATATGGTCATGAAGTAGCGTGTTTGTGCATAATAACAGAACCGTGAAATAATGGGTTTGTGCACAGTCGTACATGAAGCCCGTTAAAAACCAGAACCAGCTTTGCACCACATAACTACTGGATAAATATTACCGCGTATAAAACTTGTTTTGGTTCTGGTCGATCTTCATATTTTTATGTTTAGGTTTGTGCACAATAACAAGATCGTGAAGTATTGTGTTTTTACACAACAACAGGGCCAGGAAGTAGTTGTTTTGTGCACAAGAACAGGGCTGTGGTATAGTGTGTTTGTGCACAATAACCGAACAATCAATAACAAGGTCGTGAAGTATTATGGTTTTACACAAATATCAGGGTCGGGAAGTAGTATTATTGTGCACAAGAACAGGGCTGTGAAATAGTGTGTGTGTGCACAATAACAGAACAGTGAAATAGTGCGCTTGTGCACAATAACAGAACCGTGAATTAGCGTGTTTGTGCCAGATAACAGGATGATGAAGTATTGTGTTTATGCACAGTTACAGAGCCGTGCAGTATTGTGTTTGTGCGAATAACATGGCTGTGAAATAGTTTATGTGTATACAATAACAGGGCCGTTAAGTAATATGTTATTTCACAATAACAGGCTCGTGAATCTGTGCAATAACTCGACCGTGAAGTCGTGTGTGCACAATCCCAGGACCGTGTAGTAGTGTGTTTGCGCACAGTAACAGGACTGTTCGGTAGTGTGTTTGTGCACAATAACAGTATTGTTATGGAGTGTGTTTGTGTGCAATAACAGGGCCGTGAAGTAGCGTGTTTGTGCACAATAACAAGACCGTGAAGTAGTGTGTTTATGCACAATAGGGCCGTGAAGTAGTGTGTTGCGCACAACAACAGGAGCATTAAGTAGTGTGTTTGTGCACAATAACAGGGCCGTTAAGTAGAATGTTTGTGCACAATAATAGAGCCGCGAAGTACAGTGTTTGTGTGCAATTACAGGGTCGCGAAGTAGTGGGTTTACAAACAGTAATAGAGACGTGACACACTGTGTTTGTGCGCAACACAAAATCGTCAATAACGGCGCCGTGAAGTAGTGTGTTTACGCATAATAAAAGGTCCGTGAAATAGTGTGTGCAAATAACAGGGTCGTGAAGTAGTGCATTTTTGCACAGTAACAGAGCCGTGAAGTACAGTGTTTGCGCGCAATTACAGGTTCGTGAATTAGCGTGTTTGTGCACACGAACAGAGTGGTGAAGTTATGTGTTTGTGCACAATAATATGGCCGTGCAGTAGTATGTTTGTGTGCAACTACAGGATCGTGAAGTAAGGTGTCTGCGTACAAGAACACGGTTATGAAGTTATTTGTTTGTGCACAATAACAGGGCCGTGAACTAGTGTGATTGTACAAAATAACGGGGTAGTGAAGCAGTGTATTTGTGCACAATAACAGGGTCGTGAACTAGAGCGTCTGTGCATAAAAAAATGACAGTGGGGGTAATGCGTTTGCGCGCAAAAACAGGTCATGAAGTTGGACGTTTGTGCAAAGTAACATGTAGAGTGTTCCGCGAAATTCCAGGGTCGTGAAGTATATAACCCCTATAGCCCCTTCCCCTCCGCCGCTTACACATACATGTACGGGAATCAGCCCGACACTCCATGGTGGAGCTAAGTGAAAGGTGTCCCCCCCCCCCTCCACCGACACATGCATGTTCGGGAATCACCCCGACCGTTCACGGTGGAGCTTAATTAAAGTTGCGCATTTCGCGCCTATACATTCTTTTCGTACGGCACTGTACCGTCAGCGGACACACACGCATTTGCATGCACAGTTATAACTTTTTACCAGGCACCACCCTACCCCCTACCCCTCACACCCGGCAGCCCCGGCCATATGCCTATTCCGCCTATGTACAGTCGCTCTATACGCTTTAGTGGGAATTCGACCGGCTCCAGAGGTATGCAGTTGTACGGTACATATAGAATTTTAGGCATGGACAAATTTAAAATCTACAATTGTCGATTTTGGAATTGGGCGGTGTTGTATTCGTGGAAAGTCGCTGATTCTCAAGTGAAAGATTATTTTCCGGAAAGAAGTAGGTGTTAACATTTCTGGTAACCTCATTCTGGTTATGGTCGATCTCCATATTTATTCTTAATAATTTTGTTATTTTTGACTTTTTTTAAATATTTTTTTAAGAAAGAAATATGTTATTCATAATTCATTTTATGACAGATCTTCATACATGTATGTTTTTATAGAGAATAATATGTCACCTCAAAATCAGCAATTTTGCACGAAACCACAACTTCTTGGCAGTGACAGTACTTCATATCAATGGGAAAACGCGATATCTTCACGAGAATTCGAAACATCTCACTAGGGCCGAATCCTCACTAAAACGTACCTCGTCCATTATGAGTATCGGGGGGGGGGGGGGGGGATTTCCATCATAAGCGAATTTTTGACCCGCCATATGTTGGTAGCCGCTATGTGTATTATTATATGATGAACAACATGCATTCCGTTCAACATTGTGAGGTTCATGCAAATTAATATTACCAGTACCGTTAACTGTAGTTGAAGATTCCTTCGCGATTTGGAATTCCCCGTTCAACCTATTGTTCCTTGTCAACCAAGATTTGATTTAGTCTTGGGTGAAGGGGCTCGTGGATGCGTGGGCGGGGTGTAACTGACATCGGGCAGAGATTTAGATGAATCGACACTTACCACGTTGGTACCTGTAATACCGATGAATGTCAGACCTGATGTTCTCTTTTGAACCAACAATTGTTTTATGTGCTCCAGTTCTTGAATCGACTTCACATACAAGAGTTGTCCCCCCTCCTCTGATCGGCAATCTTGATTTGCGTCTGTCCAGCTGATTGAATCATTTCGTCGTATCAGATAACATGTTTCACCGGTACAGCTCTCAACAGGCTCTATATACTCCCGCATCAGGTACATCCTAATGTTAAGGTGATAGTCCGAGGAAGCGTGTATATCAAGAATTGCCTCGCTGCGGTCTGCCCCAGGTATGATGTATTCACGTGGATGACGTACATTAGTGAATGTTGTGACCGCTCCATTCTCCAGCTGGGTTATCTTTAGACGGTCCAGACTGGCTCTCCCCGAACCCTTCCTGACAGAGAATTGATGAGTCATCAAACGCCACTGACACCTGAAACCACCAAGGCACGATGCTGTAATACTCCAGTAGCAGTTTCCATGGTGACGTTGATCAGATATGAGAACTAACAATGTGAGTGGTAACATCCCAAAAGGATCCCGAGGATTACTGTGATTACCATACAAATGTACGACTGGCTTATTGGCGCTATGAACGTAATAGTGTATAAGGAGGGGGTGATCACAGTGTGAGCCAAGCTTCCAAGATGATGGAGTAATAATCGCACTCCTTGACTGGTAATCAGTCCAATTAACATGGCCCTCATTGTACGCATGAAGAATAAAGTCCTCCCCATTGTATATATACACATACGGTACAGAGTCAGCAAAGTCTGAACTGTTGGCACATAACACTGACCATGATCGATAATGACTCCCGAAGCGCAACCGGACTGTCTGATTATCTGTAATCACTTGACCAGTCAGAAAGAATGTAGCACAGCTGTAATAATCGGTTGTAGGCCTTGGGTTTATTGGTGTGGTAACATTGTCTTTGTAGTCTAGAATTCTCGGACCAGGAGTGAGACTATACAAACGCAGGCAGGGTCCCGCCAGAGGTATGTGGGCATTATGTACTGTGAATGAGATCACAGGGACATCAGTGTAGACATCTGGTCCAACATCTCCATACATATACACCACAACAAACATGGTGGGGGAATTGGCGAGGAAATTGTTCAGCATAAATTTAATATTTCCACTGAACATTTCGCAGAAGGGACCGTGCTGGTGTTCATTCGACAAGATTCCATCATAAATCATGATACCAAAGTTACGGCAGTTATCGGCGTTTGTCAAAACGGAGACCTTCGACACTTCTGAAATCTGTAACCTGGTGTACCGGTATTGGTATTCAATATCTCTCCTCGTAAACTGTGCATAAGTACAGCATTGCCCAATAAGATTGTAATGCTCAAACAGGTCGAAATACCTTTTCTTGTGTCTCACGTGAAAGGGATGTGAAGTGTCGGTGAAAACGTTCAGGAATGTGTACTTTACCTGTGGACAAGTTTGGCTGGAGCTCATGCACAACAGGGATAGGTAAAACCCAGAAGAAAATGCCTTCTTCGTGTCAGTCAGTTCGTTTTCGGTTTTTAGTCTGCGGTTTGGGTCAGTTGTTGGACTGTCGAAAGCATATACCGGTACTTCAGTATTCTTTGTTGAGAGAATGTCGTACCGAATGATGAAACCAGGAATTGTTTGTATGGTCCATGTGATCGTATCGATGGTCACACCTGAGGTAGGGATTTGGTACGGGATGTCAACGTCAGGATTTATTGTAAAGGACGACCTCTCGTGAAGTGTGATATTTTGTATCTGGGTAGTTTTCGCTTGTCGAGTCGAGTTGATCGGCCGATAAATTACCCTGAAGTAACCATTTTCAATGGCAAAGTCACTGTGGAAAATGACTTTGATCCTCTTAGCGTTCGTTTTGAATCCCAACGGATGTGCTCTATTTCCACAGACTCTTTCCAACGAAATCTCATCGGTTGTCGCCGATTTAGAGGGAGCCACTTTCGGAAACCATAGGTCGGTATCATTGTCTCTCAGCGTTAATTCCCATGATGTGATGTTACTTGAATCATTGACTGGTACCCGAACCTCGATGAAGTTGTGTGTACAATCTTCCCCTACCATATCGGGCAGAAGATTGACCTCCAGGGACATTTCGTACGAGATGTTTGTTTCTATAATCCAGGAACAGTCTATTCTATTTGGATATCGGCGTACGTTACCCTCCTGATTTCCGACGAAGAGAGAGGAAATTTCCGCGGTCTCCGTCTCGCCGTTGACGCGAATCATCAGCTCACAAGCCAGATCGGAATCGACCATAGTGGCTGTATAGTTCAGTCGGAAACCTTCCGCTGTTTCAGAGTCGTCGGTGTGAAAGATAATGAGCAGGTCATATACGGGATCAGTGACGATAGTACGCAAACTTGGGTCCATCTTTCCGCATAGCTTTTTTTTCACAAGACCGTTTACATTCTCTGCTAACCCTTTGTAAATAGCAACGTAATCGCCCTTACAGTAGTCACCCGTGTCCTCCAATGTGAAAGTGAGAAACTCCAGACGAACTATGGTCAGGGCTGGAAAGGAAATTTCCAGAGTCTCGTGTAAGTTGTGAGAATAATTCCTAGGGTAGTTCGGAGATTCGAAAACGCCCGTCTTCTCCGCGATCTTCTCGTCTTGACTCACACACCAATCCGCAGCCAGGGAGAGTATTGTGAAAAGCAACGACAGGTAGAATATTCTGGAGATCGTCAATCTTCAAAAGAAAAACATCGAGTAATTTATTAAATATACTGATTCGATTACATGTAACAGTAAACGACATTTTGGTAAGCCGAACTATAGCACGATACATTTCTGCACGCGACATTCAGCATCTATATTTGACAGCCCATAAAAATAACAGAAGTTGTACATTCTCATTGTGATTGTCCATAAAACATAATAATCCAGGGGAATAGAAATATGCATGCGGTTTTAATTGATGGTTATTGTTAATTGATGGTTATTGCCGTTATATATCTACATTTATTCGCGTAAGATTTTAACGTTATGGACTACCAAATCTTGAGCATTGCGTTTTAGAATGAAATGCTGGTGGTCAGTGACCTTGACCAATGACATCTTCACATCTGGGTACGCGACCAAGGACGGATCTACGGGGGTATGGAGTCAGGTGGAGGGTCTGGACTCTCCATGAAACCTGCATATTTTTTTTTTCGAGGGATCAGCGAACACTGGGTTTTAAAATGATATGTAAAATACACGAATGTGGTTTTGTGGTTTGTGAGTGTATATTGAAATCGGAGTTTCAATATGTATAAAAAATCAGACATTAACTCCGCGAGCGCACCATGTGTTGTAGGCCTGTTTTATACGAGTTATAACCAGACAGTCAAATGGAGTCCGGTAAAAGGTGTGATACTTATCAATATCGATGCGTGCTTATGCGAAACAAAGGTGAAAATAAAACCATAAATCCACATACACTATGTTCAGTTTTATTTCCGAGAAAACGCATAGAACGCATCACCGGCTACCTTGGACCCCAGAGCTTCTGGGGCCTAGGCGGCCCCTGGACCCTCACCTGTTGGGCTGTGAGGATTCGCTTATTTCACCTTTATGTAAATGAATCGTATCGGTATCATATTAGTCTCCAATGTTCTATGATGTAAAGGTCATTGTTTTGTATGTGTTGAATATAACTAGAACTTATTAAAGTCAAATGGATCCAGAGGCATGAGGTGTGATTTTCCAGTATTTTTTCCAGTATCGATGCGTGCTTATAAATGCGAAACAAACATGAACACAGAACCATAAATCTGCATACATTATGTTCAGGTTTATTCCCGAGAAAACGCTGAAAAAGTATCTCCGGCGATCCAGGGCCCCGGAGCTTATGGGGGCTAGGCGACCCGTGGACCCTCGCCTGTTGGGCTGTGATAGTCGACCCCGCTATGAATTTTCACTGGATCCGCTCTATTTGACACATCTGATTTTCTTAATTATTTTGTATCCACCACTGACATTTCGACCGCAATATGATTCTGGTTTGCCATCAACGTGAATTATTCCTGTAATTCAATCAAAATCTAAGCTACAAGTACATCCTTGTGCCATAGTATTAGTGCAATGTTTTCAATAATTCCATGTCTGGGAAGCCACGGTGATATCGGGTTTCAGTCAATTTGATATTTCATAATTTCATAATCCGCAATATCGTCTCTCACTGATGTTTCTACTCAAAAATCAATTTCGATGAGTTCCTGACTTTTTAGACAATGACGACCCTTGAACTATACTGACCTCAATTGTGATATGAAACAAGAATTCTGAAAATTATACATGTGACTGTATTTTGAGTCTATGTACTCTCAAAACACATGAGTGAAAAGTTCACTCAAGTGAGAGTGTAAATTCATACTTGTTATTCTGGTAAACTTTGAGATCGGTAAATTTGTTCGAAAGTTGGAGAACTAAATAAGAAATGACGGGAGGAGAAGGAGAAGGAATAAGTGAAGGAGAATGTACATTCTATAGGACTTCACCGTCTATAAATGTAGTTACATAGAAAAGTTGGGGAGAAGAAGTGACGTAGAATGTAAATTCTATAGGACTTCACCGTCTATAATTGTAGTTTACATAGAAAAGTCGGGAGGAGAAGGAAGAATTGAAGGAGAATGTACATTCTATAGGACTCCACCGTCTATAAATCTATTTGACATAGAAAAGTGGGGAGGAGAAGGAAGAAGTGAAGGAGAATGTACATTCTATAATACTTCACCGTCTATAAATGTATTTGACATAGAAAAGTGGGGAGGAGAAGGAAGAAGTGAAGGAGAATGTACATTCTATAGGACTCCATCGTCTATAAATGTATTTGACATAGAAAAGTGGGGAGGAGAAGGAAGAAGTGAAGGAGAATGTACATTCTATAGGACTCCATCGTCTATAAATGTATTTGACATAGAAAAGTGGGGAGGAGAAGGAAGAAGTGAAGGAGAATGTACATTCTATAGGACTTCACCGTCTATAAATGTAGTTGACAAAGAAAAGTCGGGAGGAGAAGGAGGAGAAGGAAGAAGTGAAGGAGAATGTACATTCCACGTGCTTCACAGTCTATAAATGTAGCTGACATAGTCTAATAATAATAATAGCCTCATTCAACATGATTATATATGAGTACATATAACTGCTACAGTCTGGTCGGTGTGGATTTTACTGATATATTTACAATATACATTATATCAGGAAAATAATTCGGAAAATTAACTATGTAACTATTATATGTATATGTACTCTCTAAAACACATGTTAGAGTGTAAATTCATCCAGCTCAAGTTGAGTTTCACTCAACAAAGAATGGCAATTGATCTCACTTGAATTTCACCCAAGTAATAAACTTACTCAACTTGATTGAATAGATCAATCAATCCGGATTTGATCAAGAAGTGTTGTTTGGAGTTTCACAAAAGCATTTTTTAGATAGTAAGGTGTTGAATTTCATACACTGAACGAATTCATGACTATATTATTGAGTCGCTTAGGTGACATGTTATTTCAACATGATTGTTGTCACCATTGAACAAGTTTCAATGACTTGCAAATCACAGCAAACTGAAACTTTACAACTTCAAAGTAATGCGGAATGGGTAACAAAACAATAACATGGCTAAGTGTCACCAATTATCAATAATTTGCAAGCCTGACATCGAGACAGGACCAGACGCGACGCAACGCCACGACCCTTTTTAGTTTTCTTAGTTTCATAAATCTTCTAATTAGTTATCCTTATTTCCATCTCCGGTTTTTCTAAAGGACGTGGTATGGTTTAGTGATGATTTGGCCCCACGAGATGTGGTTTGGTGCGTCAGAATGAACTATCGCATACGAAATAAACTTGTGCAGTATATTAAGTACAATAACTGAATAAGCGCATCTTCATATACATTGTGGCCGAGGTGTCAGTGATGCTATAGGCCAACTCTCCGATAGACGCTGTCACATAAAAGGACCCACAGACGAGTACTGGTATAGACGGCTCTTCCTATAGTTGCTGTGCGTGGCACAAACTCGAACTTTTTTTGGGCATGAACATGTCAGCTCTGTGTGTCTGTGTAATATTCAATAATTGCATCGTATAGTAAAATAATGGTTCTCTGATTAGTCGAATCTGTTGGTCACACGGTGCGAGAGGAGTGATGTCTACTCATGAAAAATTGTCGAAGTACAACATTGGAGCGGTACTTCATCCAGAGGCACAGTAGGTGTGTGTCTCTGGAGGAGCGAGAATGTTTGATGTAGTGTATTTATGCGAAATCGACTGTTTCGAGATGAAACTAGCATCCTTTTCTCTCTGTACACATATGAAGTCCGTCATCCCGCAACCGTTTTGGGCAACAACCAACTGCTAGTATCGACACGTCTAATATTTCGGGATAAAGTTTGTCTTGTTCTAAACCGTTTTCATATCTAGGGAGAGAAAAGGGGTCTGTTTTCTCCTCGAAATAGACGATTTTACACAAATACACTACTTAAATATGCTGCCAGTGTTATTGCAAACCCAGAGCATACGTCAAGATAATATAAATACCTTACTGCGACAATTTCCTTCGCGTACCTCAATTGGGCTAAAACCTGACTAAACACACCAGTTCCTCTCAACTAGGACTTGGCCCCAATGAAAGCTGGAGCCAGGGCGTCACTGGACCCCCTCGATTTCTTCAAATAATGATAGTATAGTATCAGTGCGCGTTAGACTCTTCGGCCACCTCGCTCAGAGCAAGAAACCGAATAACCAGCAGTGAATGAAGACGCTCCGCTGCTCTGCCACATCGCTTTCTCCGAATGATCAGAGTAAGGAACCAGATACCCCGCAGTAATGATTGTCATCATCGTCTTGGGCATCTGCTCTCCCGTCATTTTCGTTTTTGTACGGAAGACCATGCCAGAAGAACCATTGATTGATATGCGTCGATATTGTTATTTTTTTTATTTTCTAAATTTGTTTATGTGGTGGATAAAACGCAGCAATAAAATAATATTTCTAAAATGCGGCGTATAGCACAATTTATTAAGCGAAACGACTTTTTGTGTGCGGCGCCACGTATAGCCACGTGACATTAACAATTGAATATTAATAAGTATAAAGTGGTTGATGAGCTCGGTTTGGGTCTGGGAAATTGAAGATATTATTATTTGTAAACTGGAAAACGTTCCTGCCACTATATAAATAAACATTACTAATATCTGTCGTGAAATGAAGGACCTGGTGCGTTTATGAGAGGATTCGTTCCAATGAGTTTCCGCTTGAAGTGCCAAACGGAAATATTATGTTTTGTTATTAGTATAGTCACGTTTTCCTGTTCAAACCAATTGTGAGGCATGGTATTTTATGGCCATACATTCATGCAAAATTGTCGGTTTCATGATAAAACATCGTGTTCTCTCTTTAAACATATGACATATGCAATGCGAATAAACTCTAATCATAACGAAATCGATCATTTTTAGCAAACATTTTTAGCAAACATTTTTAGCAAATTGTGCTATCCCAACTGCCTATGCACTGAGCATACAAGAAGAAAATGTATTTGATGTTAAAATATGTTTCGCTGAAACAGTAACCCCTCGCCTCATTGGGAACCAAATCTTCCACGCCAAGTATTTTACGATCAAGAATACGTTTATTATCACGTTTATAGTTATTTAGCAGCCCCCCACCCCCAGTATCTGTCCATCAGTCTTTTACAGTGTATGCAGAGACATCCATGACAGTTGAGACATCTTTTCAACATGAATGGGGTCACTTTAGATCTCCAATGTAATTTCGGATAATCAACGTTGTACTCTTTTGTAAGTTACATCACTCGTGAATGAGCATACACAAGCTAGATTTTGGGATTCAATGCCACGACTGGATTTTTATCACAAACTGAAATTTCAATATTTTGGTCTGAAGACGCAGGTAATTATAATATAATTAATAGCGTACAATATAATTGATATGTACCTACCTTCGGTGTGAGACATTCCGGTGAGGATGGTCCAGATTATCCTGCATATTGGCGGGTTGTAACACAGTTCACGATTCAAAGCACTGTAATTATGTAGATACCAGAGACAGAAAAAAAGCGTTCTTGTTGTTGGCCGACAGGCGTGGAACACTTTAGCAATGCGGTATCTATCGGCCGATGAGGATGCCAGAAAAACACCACATTCAAATCCCCGAAAGTCAAGTATTTCGACACCAGTTTCTGAAGTCTTCGCACAAAACCACGACGAGATTTGAGTCAACGGCAGAAGATCGGTCTTCTGAAGTTTAGACGATGTGTTTCGTTTTGTTGATAAATGAATTGCGAAGTTGTCCATTCGTCTTATTTCGTTTTGTAAGACACTTGGCAGCTCTGAGAGAATGACGGGAGTACCGCCAGACGGGCGTAGTTTGTTGTTCAAACCTTGTTACTCGAGATGTCTATATAGCTGGTGGATTCTTGCTGATACTCCAGCAGGCGCACAATAACCCAACTATTTTATGGCATAACAGTTCCATTTGGACCAACAATCGAGCTATGTTGTAAAAGGTTAATAAGATGCGCCGAATCGATGAAATGAATTGAGGGATGATTTCCGATACAATGAGCATTTCCCTTCACATTTGTGTGTGTGCAGTGATGTTAAAATCCAACGTACACTGCATGCAAAACCTCATACATAATGTGAAACTTGCGCAAGCGCATCTGCGACTTATTGTAACATTACCGAGCAGCTCACTCCATAAACACAAAAACTAGAGATGGCGGGTAAGGTTTAATGTAAGAGTAGAGGGAAAGTAGGTCCGACAGGAAATAATGTCCGGCTCCTATCTATTCACTGGACTAGGACATCTTCTCGATTTGTGACCATGGTAAATTACGAAGGACATTTCTCCCAAAAGACAAGCCCGTGGTGTAATAATAACCACTGCGACAGCTTGTCGTTTTATAATAACCACTGTGACAGATTGTCGTTTCACAATTACCACTGTGACAGCTTGTCATTTCACGATATCCACTGTGACAGTCTGTAATGTCACAAAAACCACTGTGACAGCTTGTCGTGCCATAATAACCACTGTGACATCTTGGCGTGTCATAATAACTACTGTGACAGCTTGTGTCATAATAATCACTGTGGCAGCTTGTCATGTTAAATAACCACTGTGGCAGATTGTCTTTTCATAATAACCACTGTGACAGTTTGTTTCACAATACACACTGTGACAGCGTGTCGTGTCATAATAACCACTGGGGCAGATTGTCGTGTCAAAATAACCACTGTGACAGATTGTCGTATCACAATAACCACTGTGACAGCGTGTTACGTCATAATAACCACTGGGGCAGATTGTCGTGTCAAAATAACCACTGTGACAGATTCTCGTATCACAATAACCACTGTGACAGCATGTCACAATAACCACTGGAACAGCTTGTCGTTTCACAATAGCCACTGTGACAGCTTGTCATGTCACCATAACTGTGAAAGTCTGTCATATCACAATAACCATCTTGACAACCACTGTGACAGTTACTAGCAGTTTCTAATGCCACAATAACACTGTAACATCTTTTTAAGTCACAACAACCACTGTGATAATGCGCAATGTCGCAACAACCAATGCGACAGTTTAAAATGCCACAATAACCACGGCGACAGCTTGTATTGTCACAATAACTACTGGCACATTTTGTAATATCCATGTATCAAATGTTACAGTTCGTTATGTCATAAAATATGGCAGTTTGTCTGAACAACCATTGGTACAATTTATAATGCCACAATAACCAAATTGACCGTTTCGTTGGGTTTATTTCATAGACCATAGAATAGCGTGGGTACTATGTATGGGAGCTCAATACAGAATAGAAAGACCAGCTCATTCTATACATTTATAATCAATTCCTTCTGGAATAACACTTCCATATGGTAATACACAAACACTAAAATTTTTGCCCATTCCAATTATTCGCCTAATATGAAGCTGTGAAAAACCAACGGTTGTCTCCGCATAAAAAAAGTGCTATGTTAAGGCGATGATTCGGTCCCAATGAAATGCCAAAAATCAAAATTTTCTTGTGTACCCAGAGTAATTGTAATGCATTTATTCCGTGAATCCATAATTCATCATATTTTGAGGTAGAAACACCAACACTCATTTTTCTTTGCAAACATATAAACATCTGCATGTAATGAAATATCGAGTACTTTCGTATACAATTCGTTGTGGATATGGCCGTTCCTAATATGTATATCTCCCTAGTATAATCCGTGGCGTGTCTGACTCCTTCTCCTCCTACTCCGCTTTTCTCACTATACTATTAAAGAAGCCGGCCAGAGAGGCAAGATACATGTGGGTTTCACTTCCTAATCCCTGGCGTATCCGACTCCTCCTCCTCCTACTTCATGAGATACCTTGGTCATCCTACAGTAGAATGGGTCGACTGCGCATGCGTGATGATTAGTATAGAAGGGCACAGCGGGTCGCATAGGTGTGGCGCGGGATAGGATGGGGCGAGACCTGGGGTTTTCACTACCTGAGATTCCATGGGCCAATCTTGCATCCTACAGCAGAATGGTTCGACTGCGCATGCGCGATGAGTAGTGCGCGATGAATAGTATAGAAAGGGCACGCGATCTCCCTAGTATATATAATGATAGAAGGTGCTGTCACCTCAAAATCAGCGGTTTTGAACGAATACGCCATTTCATGGCCATGTTAGACTTATCCAAGAATCATCAGTATGACACTGATTGCTTTGAAAGTCAGTAATATTAATTAAGTGCTGTATACAATAAAATTGAAGTTTTATGCGAATGTAGCAGGTTTTCCATGGTTAATGTTTTATTTTTGGCCCTCTACCGGTACATCACTGGGGTCGTGTCGTCGCCTTAAAGTACCATATCCTTTTTTTTCGCAGGGCATATACTAGTGTATCAAATCCACATCCGTTTCTCCGTCATATTTAAAATCCGTCACATTTCAAATAACTCATTTGATTGTGTTATGTATACTGAGGATCGATGGTATAGGATATGGATGTATTATTTTAGACGGCCGTATAAGGTTATAAAAGGTATATACATGTAACTTTGACAAGCTTTGTATATACATGAACAATTTGTCACCCGTTAATATTTAAACATCAATAATTTGTGAATCTATTAGTATTTTCATTAAAAATACAGCGGTTATTCAAGATCTGTAACTACCAAACTGTTGGCTTGACCTGCTGAGAATATAGCCGTTGCATGAACTCTCATCCAGGAGTGATTGGACGTTGTGCTGATAAAAAATCACTTCTGACAGTGTCAGACGCGTGCAATGAGGTTGTGGATAACCAGCCAAATCCGACTGGCGTAGTGATTGTCTATATGCACATGGATCAAGCAGTGATGAAGGGTAGTGTTCGTAGACTCGTACCTTGTCATTGACACACGGGGAAATGCCTATTGATTCATTTGCTTTAAGTTGGGGGAGACAACAGCTCTCATTACAGCTATCTAGTTTATAGTAGACCAGCCACCCAACACAAAGATGGCTAGAAAACTTTCTGATGGCATCGCGTGTCAAAAGCTGTCATTCAGGCTTAATCAACTCTACATGGTGTGCAGACAACGATGTGACCGGATGACATTCTCAGGTCATTTTTGAAGTCATAAAGGCCATTAGAAGTCCAATAAGGATAAAGCATCTATTTTTTGCGATATCTTCGTGGAAGAAGAGTGATTGCGACTGATTTTTTTAACTTGCTTCATTTTTGTTCTGGTCTTAATTACTAGTGATTTGCATATTCACAGATGCAATGGATTATGGGACATTGCAACACTACCAAAACTTCGGGGGGAGGCATGGTGGCCCCTTCCCAAACTTTCTGCCCTAACTTCGGATCGGCAAAAAATCGGGAGCTAAGCTGACACTTCATGGCTTTGTAGTTTATCATATTGGGGTCATGTTGAGCCTATTTGCTTAGCTTCGACCAGAAAATCATTGGTAAATTCAAAATGGCGGCCATGTGGCGTATCAGTAAAAAAAATTGTTTTCGTCATTTTTGGTTCAAATTCTTACGAAATTTCCTCAAATTCCTTCCTAAAAAGGGGACAAAACTATTTCATTATACATCAGATGATTATTTACTAAGTTAGCATGTAGTTTTTGTGAAGAAACACATAAATAAAAATCGTCCCCAAAAAGCTTTTTTTTGGAAAAGAGTCACCGTGACGTCATCACATGGCCATCTTGGATTTTTTAAACATTTTCTCATAGATCTTGATCCAATGGTACAGTGTCTTAAGATTCAGCTCTCTAGCGCGAGAGACAAGAAAAAACATTTAGGGGAGCAATGACCCCAAATTAGTGAGCCAAACCAAAAAGATGACGGCATCGTTTGTTAAAAGCTTAATCAACTCTACATTATGTGGGGATTGAGATGTGATCAGATGACAATCTCATTTTTTACCTTGAAGGTCATTTTTTAGGTCATGAAGGTGAAGAGATACGGATAAGTCGACTATTTTTCCCAATATCTTCGTATAGGAAGAACAATTACCACATTACGGTTAGTAATATTTGATTAGGTGGTTTGCATATTCAAGGATATAAAGCATTATGTGAAAATTCAATATAACGTCCACCTCTGAAACCCTTGCTATGTGTAATTGTAGTGCCTCATTGATCTGATCTCCCATCTGCATGATCGAAACTTCAAACTTATCAGTTTTATAGCTCAACTGACAAAATTGTCCGTCAAAAAAGGAAATATCCGACGGCGCTCATGATTGTTGGACAGAACCGGGCTGTGACCAGTCGGAAGCTACACACAGAAACAGTTGTTAACATATATGGTATTGCTACCAGTCAGATGCAAGATAAAGTGGTTTCGATATTCTTTTGGAACATATTAACAACTTCCATAAAAATGTAGCGAGATGGATACCAGTGTTCTTAGTCAATTGTCAGGATAATTACCTTTACCAGGTGTCCCTAGCTGTTTGTAATCAGATGGTCAGGAATATTACCCTTGACAAGGAACTGGCTTGTCAATTAACCATTTAATATTTGTCAGAAGAGTTAACCCTATCTGGCCTGGGCGATTTGGGGTGTGTCGCAGCCTGGGGGGGGAAGTGCCTCCCCCCTATATATTTTCTCTACCACTAAGCCTAGAGCGCTGAAACTTACTACACAGTATCTTTCGTTCAAGCTCTGCCGGGAAATGTAAAAAAATCCAAAATGGCCGCCATGATTACGTCACAGTGACGTCATCTTCTCGGAAGCCATTTTTCGGTCTTTTTGGCGTCGATTTTTCGAAATTTTCATTTTTCCTATTTTTCTCTCGAAAAAAATCAAATAAAATGTAGAATAATTAGTAAAAAATAAATAAAATACTTTCAAGGCCTTTTAGGCAAGGAAAATGTGAAAAAATGGAGCGAAAAGATTGAAAAACACTACTTTCGCGGATACCGCATGGCCGCCATTTTGAATTTCCCCATGATCTTCTGGCCGGGAGTATATGAAAATAGGCTCAAAATGACCCCAATAAGATAAGCTTAAAAGTCACCAAGTTTCAGCCGCTTCGGTTTTGTCGTTCCGGAGCAGCAGAGAAAAGTTCACAGGAGGGCACTTTCCGCCCCCCCCCCTCCAGGCCAGGTAGGGTTAAACAGAATTTGATGATCAGACAATTACATATGGTAGTTGCTGGATGATTTCATCATTAAAGGAAACAAAATTTTCGACCAGGGTCATAGAATTCAACATTATACAGCGAAGTTTGCCATGAAGAGATACATATAGTCACTCTTTTGCGACGGGTCTACCAGCTGATAGCTGAAGAGCTGAAGACAGATTGAATTGTCAGTCTCGTAACCGTCAACAAACAATCATCGATGTGGCCTCTGGTACCACCAAATGCTTGGCGACTCTTACAAGCTCTCGTTGAATCAAAAGAAATTACTATAACGGAGAATAACTCATTTGTTTAATTGTTCATGAGGTGTCCACACCAACCAACATTTAAATTTCGAAACGGAATTTTCCTGGTGTGCAATCGTGAGTCATGCTTCATTTTTGGATGGATGCCCAGAATAGCGCGACCACACATCCCCTATTAGCGACTCAATCGCTAGTCGATTCATGGATGGAAGAGGAGGGAGGATACCATAGTTCTGTTAACTTGAAATCGTGCATGTGAGATGTAAGTGATGCCAGACCTATTAGACCTGATGCCACCGTACTATGACTAAATTTTTCTGCCATGTACCAGTTCTAGGAAATCTGCTGACGAATGTGTGAATATTGTAGAAGATTGCAAAATCGCTATAAGGTTTGCCCAAACAGCAGTCTGAAATCAGGTGTCGTGAGTGATAGATGAAGGGAGGAGTAAAATTTTGAATTCTTGGGGCAAGAGCCTTATATCTTTCAACAAATCTGCATAAAAGCCGTTGCCGGTATGCGATTTAATACATGTTTACGATCGAAAAAATTGCATGTTGTTTGAGATAAGAAAAATATTAGTTATTGGATTAAATCAACGATTAGCAAAATTGCTGAGGACATCTCATGGTTACCATTTCAAATTCATGTGTGAACCGTTACACCTAGTATTATATGAAGTTGACTGCAATGCAAATAATGCTAATGGAGGAAGGGTCAAACCAGAAGCTTTGTCATCTCCCACCAGGCCTGGTAGGTTTAATGTCAGCAGTTAGAGGCTGTCCTAGCTTATTATTTGAGGTTTTATGTGTGGTCTAATGAACTATATGTGCTGCCACCTGTGCTAGTAATGTTGCAGTATGAATCACCCTTTCCTGGTGGATCAGCAAATACAATATTTAGCGGATGTATATGACAGCCATATTGGAAAATGAGCTGGATATATCCAATTCACCACAACGACACGAAAATACACGACTATTAGATTTCTTGATGCTTTAATCCCCAGAAAATATCTCAGCCATTCTATCCCAACAATGTCACGAATTACGCTGATGTCTTGTGAAATAGGCGGTCATTATATTTTCGACATTTTGGGGGCCAAATGCACAAATACAGCTTGGCATACGCCATTTTCAGAATCAGCAGGTCCAAATTTTGAAAAAAGCATTATACCACATTCTACACATAAATGCCTTGATATCTACTTTCCCGAGCTCTTTTCCGGTTTTGGGACGAGGAAAAATCTGTGGTTCCACTGAGTAATTTGATATGATATAGGAGGAAAGTAACTCCGAATATACTTTAGAAAAGACATCTTACGATTCAATATTTCAACATATATTTATGCCTTCGTCAGGAATGTCTGAGCCCATTCGGAAACAGATTTCCGACCCTGTTAGCACAGACACATGCTCAGATGAAGCCGGCGTTGAGTTCGGGGGTTTCACTTCAGTGGCCATAAAGATGTCGTATAATTCCTTGCTGTCAGATGTACATACGCGTAGTAAATGATACCGAAACTACATATATTACATATGGCCGCCACTTTGAATTTCTCACAATTCCAATCTGATGGATAAGGATCCACAATGGCCCAAGTGTGTTCAGATATAAAGTTGGAAGCTCGCCTTGTATAACAGTTAGTACTCACCTTGTTAAACAGTTACAATCAGTACAATCAGTATGGGCAACTTTGACTACTTCAGAGTAAGTTTTGAATGACATTTACTTGTCATATTGAATTTTCCCATGATCATTTGTACAAGTGATTATGCACATATTTTCAAAATGAGCCCACTTGAACAAAATTGTCAAGTGTTAAAGATTGAGCCAGCTTCAATCTTTAATTACTAAACATTCACGAAAAGTTTGATAATATATCCTGATTTGAACGCACGTGACCTATTTGGCCTAAAAATGACCTTTAAGGTCAAAAGCGAGAAAGTCATCCGCACAACATGTAGAGTTGATTAAGCGCGGATGATTGCTTTTAACACGCGATGCCATCAAAAGTGTTTTTCATCTCTTGGCTGGCCTGCTATTAGCCTCCGGAGGTGATCGGAACAGTATGCCGGCGACGTGGACATTTCGATTGGTCAATTCCAGATTTGTAAAGGGGACTTTCCAAAGAGTAGGGCGATGTACGGGGAGAGGCAATTGAGTGACAAACGAGAGGTAGATCGTTTTATTCGTAAACTTGGCTGAACTGATAGTATGGATAGCATAACAATATGTGCATGTACCTTTAGCCTATTTGTAATAGGAATGACCAGTAAGTGTGTTTTTTCAAAGTCAACGGTCGGAAAGAGCGGAATATTCTTGGACCTGCCTGTGGTACCCAGCCTCTCACACACAACACACGTATTAATCGTCAATACAAAGGCAATCTTATGGATATCTTACAGATGAACCGCTATGGAAATTGCCCATCCTCCCAACCCCAAGGCTCCAATTATCCGTTTATGCTGCTCTCATGGTTTTAGAAAAAAAAGGATGAGCTCAGGTATCTCACAAGTAGTATATCAGTTTTGTTTTAACCTGTATTCTGTTTTCGATATCAGTATATACAAGTAGATATAAATCATTACAAAGAAGCCAAAAAAACATCACACATATATTTTTACAACGAATTCGATGATCCCCATTTTTTGCTTAAATTTAATATATTTTTATAACGAATTCGATGATCTCCATTTTTTGGGGGTTAAATTTAATATATTTTTATAACGAATTCGATGATCCCCATTTTTTTTTGCTTAAATTTAATATATGTTTATAACGAATTCGATGATCCCCATTTTTTGCTTAAATTTAATATATTTTTATATCGAATTCGATGATCCCCATTTTTTGCTTAAATTTAATATATTTTTATAACGAATTCGATGATCCCCATTTTTGCTTAAATTTATAGCCTGGCGAATAAAGACGGGAAAAAACGTATGGTATTGGAGGTCATCTGCATACCTAAGGCTTCACGAAATGTGTTTCAAAATCGAGCTGTTGAATGTCTCATTCAGATGCTGTGTTTCAACTTGGTGATTTAGCCCTGCGCTTTTGGGGACCTGGGGCCTTGTTCACGAAGCGCTCTTAAATCCTCAGAGATACTTAAGCCCTTATGTTACGAGAGCTCTAGAGCTCCCTTAAACCTCTCTTAGCGGTAAGAGGGGATGACATTACTAGTTAGATAGGTTTCGACAGGCGCTTCTGCTACTGCAAGGGATGTTGAACGGCCGACATTTCCGTCGCGAAAGGGTCTTTTGGGATAGGACAAACCCTTTATATATCTAGAGAGATTCTGAATTAATCCAACGGTATAGAATTCCACGAAATTTAATTATGGAAGTCATCGATCTGATTAATGGTGAAATAACACACCCCACCAGAAGATCCCAGGCAATACCAGCTTATGTTCAAGTGCTGTGTACGCTGCGCTATTATGCAGCGGGCAATTTCCAACTCGCGAATGCTGACCTATATGGTATCAGCCAACCCTCTGGGTCGCGAATAGTCGCAAGTGTGTCGAGTGCCTTGTGCAGGCATTCCTCCGACATCATTCGAAGAGCTGAAGTACAACAGGAGATGAAGGAAGATTTCCTCGAGCATGCTGCTATGCCCAATGTCTTGGGTAGTGTGGACGGAATATTGATTCCTATTAACTGTCCAAATGACGACGAAGGGGCCTTCGTTTGAAGGAAAAAAATCCACGCCCTTAATGTCATGGCTGTTTGTGATGATAAGAAGAAGTTCATGACTGTTGTAGCAGGGTGGCCGGACTCTGCCCATGATGCATTCATTCGGAGGAACAGTCATCTAAATGGCGAGCTTGCAGCGGTGGCAACGGTTATTTTCTGGGCGACAGCGCATATGGCCTACAGTCATGGCTGATGACACCCGTTGCCAATCCACTGACATGGGCGGAGAGAGCGTACAACCGGAGCCACATGCGTGCCCGATGTATCACCGAGTACGCATTTGGATTGTGGAAGATGCGCTGGCTCGGTCTACATAAATATGGCAAGTAGACACAGTGTTGATATTGTACCATTGATATGCAATTGCGCGTGATATCGCAAGATATCATTCAGATGCGACATTCGAAGATTCGTAAAATCAGGTCAGCACGACGACATGGAAAAGGGCTACACAATAACACGCAAGTGCACACCGGCTTGGATCATAGTGACCCGGAAATTCGATAGTATGGCAGCAAGACAACACAAATTAATTCTTACATGACATGACAACACAAACGCACGACAATGCGATATGACGGCATGTCGACACGACATCTCATCACCACGGAAGCACAACACGACAACACTAAATGGTGGATATTGGCCACCATACCAAATTCTTGCCACAATCACAAAAGAATAAAGAAAATAATCTTTCTTACACAAAGGACATGGTGAAGTGGTTTGATAACATTTTTAGTGGTAACGTAGGCTGTTCTCAGGTTCCATGATAGAAATATATTAACTTATTTACCCACCACCGCCAGATTTAAAGAGTCCCGTAACTTTAAGTGGTTCATAATTTTAATAGGCATTTAAGTGTGGTTTTTTGAATACCACTTAGTGCACACGTAACATTCTTGCAAATCGCTCTTAACGTCCCCGCAAGAGGCCCGTAACTTAAGTGGCGTTCGTGAAGAAGGCCCCTGCCGAGAGCTAAATTCCTGGGACGGTATTTCCTCCTCCAAATATTATTCTTAACCCTTGCTATAAGGGCTGAAACTTACGGAAATATATCTTTGGTTCAAGATCTGCCAGAAAATGTAATAAAATCCAACATGCCGCTTTTTCCGTAATCAAATTTTTGGTCGATTTTGCAATGTTTTATTTGTGATTTCTTTGTAAAAAATGCGTGATAAATTAGCGATAATTTGATGTAAAAGGAAATAGTTGTTGCCCGCTTGTTCTCGCAGAGAAGCAAGCATTTTGAAGAAATTTCTGGTACCTCACATGGCGGCCATTTTGGATTTACACATGATTCTCTCCCGGGTTAAATGACCCACATACGCTGAGCTAAAGTGTCAGCTTTCATTTATTTGTCATGCCGGAGATAGTGACGAATATTTGGGGGGAGGGTGAGTTATAATGGCCACCAAGTCCTGTTAGGGTTTATGTGATACTTCGATCGGATTTTGGACCCCTGTGTGTACAGCACAAAAGTTATATTATCATATTCTCCTCATTGCATAACTGTTCATTAGAATATTAACAGCTGACCTCTTCCCAAAACAATGGTATGCGGGGTACCTTAGCCCAATTCATAAGAAAGGTAACAAAGACCACCCGGACAGCGCCAGAGGAATAGCACACCTGAAATATGAAAACTTCTTTGAAAATTCTCAACACTAGGCTGTTGACCTACCTTGAAGACATCGACTTCATATGTGAAAGACCAAACAGCTTCGTATGTGAAAAACCAACTGTTCATACTGAAATTGTTCGAAGGTAAATACGATAACAACAACAATCACAACAACAACCACACAAATATACACTGCTTTGTTGATTTCAAGAAGGTATTTAAGTTGCCCACCTCAGTTTCGTAGCAATGGCCCCTATATTCTAATTTCATAATAGGTTTTCTACTACAACATATCTATGATATCATGCTGTTCAGCATTGTGAGAGCTGCACACGGATATATTCGGATCGATGGCTTGGTTTGTCCACACAATGATCGAGGCCATGGAGTAGATTTTGTCCTCTCGCAGTTATGCACATTGACTGTGCAGACAAATCATATCACAATTACGGGATGGAAATCTAAGGAAAAACTATTTGGTAGAGCCCGACCCTTTTGCAAGTCGGCACCGCGCAAAATTGAAAATGTTCTTACATATTTTTCCGGAAATTGGGCCGAATTTGACCATTTTTCGACTTTTGTTTCCAAGGAAATTAAAGCAAGCTTGGAGGATAATGTTCTATAAGATATCAGTGTTATATCTTAAAATAATGGCTTAACCAGGCCCTTTCAGAAAGTATATGTATAGGACTGATTTTGTTGAAGATTGTACGACAACTGGTAGCCGAAAAACTGAGGAACAGAAGAAACCCTGAGAGGCAACCTTAACCATATCTGGGCTGGGTGATTTGGGGTGTATCGCAGCCTGGGAGGGGGGGGGGGGCGGAAAGTCTCCTCCCCACTATATATTTTCTCTAGCACTACGGCTAGAATGCTGAAGTTTACCACACAACATCTTTGGTTCAAGCTCTACCGGTAAATGTATAGAATCCAAGATGACCGACCTGATGACGTAACAGTGACGTCATCTTCTCAGAATCCATTTTTCGGCCTTTTCGGGGTCGATTTTTCGAAATATTTGTTTTTCCGATTTTTCTCTCAAAAAAAAATCTAATAAAATATAGAATAATAAGTTTTGTATGAATAAGATACTTTCAATGCCTTTTAGGCAAGAAAAACACGACTTTCGCGGATACCACATGGCCGCCATTTTGAATTTACCTATGATCCTCTGTCCAGGGGTATATGAAAATAGGCTCAAAATGACCCCAATAAGATAAGCTTGAAAGTCCCCAAGTTTCAGCCTCCTCGATTTTGTCGTTTCGGAGCAGCAGAGAAAAGTTCACTAGGGTGAGGGCACTTTCCGCCCTCCAGGTAGGGTTAACCCTACCGGACCTGCCCCCCTCCCCCCACTAAACTTTCTGCGCTATCTCCGGTACGACAAAAAATTATCATATTGGGGTCATTTTATCCTATCTGCTTTACCCTGAGCAGAGGAGCATTCAAGATGTCAGCAGCGTGGGTTACGAGAACAGTGAGGTTCTCGTGAATTTCCTTGAAAATTTCTGCTTTTCGTCGATGAAAAGTGGGCAAAAACTATTTTATTTCTCATCACATTAATATTTACTAATTTATCATGCAGTTTTGGAGAGAAATACATACAAATAAAAAAATAAAATGCTTGATGAAAAATCGACCCAAAAATGCCATTTTTGAAAATCAAAGCGGCCGTCTTGGATTTTTTTTACATTTTCCGGTAGAGTTTGACCCAAAGGTATATTGTGGTAAGTTTCAGCCCCTTGCTCAAGCGATAAGACAAATTTTTAGTGGGGGGGGGGGCATTTCGACCCTCCATCCCCAGGCCTGGACAGGTTCTAAGAAGCCTAGGCCAGGTAGGGTAAGGCATAATAATGCAGTCTATGCATATATCATTGTACGCTCTATTTTGAGGGGGGGGGGGGCATATCTCAGTACGCCATATTGTTTGAATTCAACTGCCCAATTGCATCCGGAGCGCTAATTTTGGAGCAATAGTTCCATTAAAGGAGTCCGCAGTGTATTCACTGGTACACAATTGATGGCATGCCATAGTCAGATCCATACACGAGTTATCTCCCCCTGGACGAAAATTTCGGTAGATATTATGACACACTCAGGTCTCATCTGAATGATATAAATTTGCCAGACCTATTTTCTGTACAACAGAACCCATTGGCAGCCCAAAAATGGATGGAAAGGGTGTGTCTTAATGTTCCTATGGGTGCAAAATTACGAATAAGTTGACTTCCTCTTTTTTGTATTTTCCTCACTTGTATGATATCATTTGAAAAAAAAAATGAAGCAAGCTTGGAAGAAAATGTTTGAATTGGAATTTCCCCTAATATATCAAAGCTGTGTCTTAAAATAATAGGTTAATCGTGCTCCCTCAGAAAACATATAGGCTGAAGATTGTATGGCAACTGGTAGTCGAAAAGCGTGCACAAGGTCTATTCCCTGTCGAAACCTTAAAGAGCAACGTCAGACTTCCGGATCAAAGGTCTTTGCTTAAAATTCTAGAAACTGGGGATTAATGGGAAATATTTTATGTATTTCAGAACATTATCTGAATACTAACCTATCATACACAGGGCCCGATAAAGATCCCTTGTTTATGTATACTGTGATTGTGTGTGTCATTTTTTGTATTCGATACTAATATTGTTACATGTATATGGAATATGGAATAGGGATTTGGATTATGGACGCGGAAATTCTTTAGACCCGGGGTTAGTCTTACGTAGGATATACATTTGTATACCGACAGCAATGTATATAAAAGGGGAACACCAGTCCCCATGGTCGAACCACGGGAGATTACTTGTTCAGCTTTCTTCCCTTAGGCTACAGGTATCCTGGGTTTCCGATATTTGTTGGTTAACCCTACCTGGCTTGCCCCCCCACCCCCTAGTGAACTTTTCTCTGCTGCTCCGAAAAGGCGATAAACCGAGGAGGCCGAAACTTGGTAACTTTTAAGCTTATCCTATTGGGGTTATTTTGAGCCTATTTTTATAACCCCGGGCAGAGGGTCATGGGTAAATTCAAAATGGCGACTGTGGTTTCCGCGAAAGTCGTGTTTTTCAATCTTTTAGCTCCATTTCTTCACATTTCCCTTGCTTAAAGGCCTTGAAAGTATTTTATTTATGCACAACTAATTATTCCCTATTTTATTAGATTTTATTCGAGAGAAAAATCTGGAAACAAAATGAAATTTTCGAAATATCGACCCCAAAAAGGCCGAAAAATGGCTTCCGAGAAGATGACGTCGTCATGGCGGCCATCTTGGATTTTTTTTACATCTCCCGGTAGAGCTTCAACCCAAGATACTGCGTGATAAGTTTCGGCGCTCTAGCCATAGTGGTAGAGAAAATATATAGGGGTGGGGTGGGGCACTTTCCGCACCCCCCAGGCTGCGATAGGGCCTACACCCCAAATCGCCCAGGTCAGATAGGGTTAAAATACAGTATTGTTTTGTCCCCCAGAAATGTTGGGGGAAAAAATATCTTCCAAACTGTAGTGAAATGCTTTACTGCCTGCTACTGTATGCCGGGATGTGTGTTTCTCTTTATGTCGGCTAACTAGGCCGATATAGTATCTGTGGAAATATTTCAGCTGCCTGTTCAATGACCCAGAGACTGCACTTATTTGCTTGAAGTCCAAAGTTAAGTACACACTTATCTGGGCCACGTACATGTATCCTGTATGTGTATACATCACATGTTTGTTGTGATAGCGCAGATGTGCATGTAGAAACCTGGTAAGTGTTACATGCTTTCACTCCATTACTAGTAAACGATAAAACACGATATTTTGGAATTTTGCATGTGTAGACACTGCCCGGTGCAGGTGTAGCTCTTATGTTAAGTATTTGCTATCAAAATATAAATCTTATACAAACTAAGTGACCTAAGCCCGCCAGGCACAACCCCCGGTCAATGCCGTTTTGAATGGTACATTCCCAATCCGATGCATAGATCGCTCTCAAGGGGTCAGCCGTATTGACTAAGCATGCTAAGGCACACCACACTCGGGTATATTGAATAAGCACACCTCGCCTCGGCTTTCATGAACCTGTCCAGGCCTGGGGGAGGGCCCCCCCCCCTTTCCTAAATATTTTCTTACTTTTTGAGCTATGAAGCTGAAAATTACCACTCATGGAGCCGAGATGATGCTTCACCAGAAAATGTAAGAAAACACTCCAACATCGCCTCTTTGATGACGTCACAGTGACGACATTTTCCCCCAAAAATAGTTTCTGTTTTCGTCGTAAAATATTGCATGGTACATTAGTTAATAATTATTTGATGTGAAACGAAATAGATTTCGTTCACTTTTCCTCGCAGGAAAGCAGGGATTTTGAAGAAAAATACTGAAAACATCACTAATCTGAACCCCCAGATGATCGCGATTTTTCTATTCACCCATGATCCCCTGCTCTGGAGAAGTGTGTGTGGGGGGGTAGGCCGTCACATTTTAGAGATGCCAATGTAATCCCGGTTTTTAAGAGTAGTGATAAACAAAATGTTGCGAATCATAAACGAATCTGTGTATTGATCCTGTTTCGTAAATTTTGCGAGAAATTATGAGCGAATCTATTGTCATGCAAAGCTGGTCATTAATGATGTTTAAAATGGATTTGTGTAGGCTAGGTTTACACAAAAAAGTGGACTGCAAATATACATACTTTACGAGAGCCCTCGACAAAGTTAACCACAAACTGTTAATAAACAAACTTGAACGTTATGGAATGATCGGCATAATACTAAACTGGTTGTCCTCATATCTTACCAACAACAACAGAGAGGGGTCATTAATGGGGAACTTCGAGGGTAACCTAGGGTTCCCTTTTATGTTACCCAATGTTTGTAATCTTCATTAATGACCTATCATTAGTTTTAAGATACTTCACTTGTTTATTATATGCTGATGACGCCAAACTTTTCCAGCATATAACATGGATTAATGACTGTGTCAGATTACAAGAGGTTATAATGAGAATATCTAAATGGTGTTTAGATTGGGAATTAAATTTAAATATCCTCAAATGTATTAACAAAGCATTCAGAATGTTCAGATTTGTAAGACACACTTGTTCGTCTTATTCTGACACACTACCCCTTATTTCTTTATATAAAGCACACATATTGAATACTGTTATGTTGTGTGACACTCGCGGCAAAAGGGAAATGGTTATATGGTTGAGCGTGCTCAGCGTAAATTTGTAAAATTGTTATGTTTGAAATCTGAAGTACGATCATGAAGAATATGCTGTCATGTTTTATCCTACCCCCCCCCCCCCCCACAGCATGCCCAGCTGGACCAACGAAGGACTCTTTCAGATCTTCTTTTTTTTTTATAGATGTGCCAACACTTCTTAAGATCGTCCATCCATCTTAGCGAAATGAAACATTCTCCTATTCAGACTACAGTACAACAGTCTAGTCCATCATTCATTATTCAGCCGTCTTCCATTAAAGAATGTTCGCGTCCATAATCCAAAGACCTATTTCATATAATTGCATTATCACCAAATTAAAAGATTATATCATATTATTACATATTTGGTGGAGAGTTAGTGAAAATTATCAATCGAATAAAAGCGATATTTTCATTGCAGTAATGATATCAAATATATCATCACTGTGATAATATGACAAATGACGTCACAGCGCACAAATACATGTCACCGTAGTCACGGTGATGAGGCAATTGACCGAACCTCCACAAGGTTTATACGCGAAAGACAAAACGGCCACCCCTATCAAACTTTCTGCGCTATCTCGGGAACGACAAAAAATGGAAAGCCGAAACTCTGTGACCTTTTAGTTTATCATATTGGGGTCATTTTGAGCCTCTGCATGACCCCCTGAGCAGAGGATCATGAGAACATTCAAGATGGCGGCCACGTGGGGTCTCAGAAAATCGATTTTTTTTGGTAATATTTCTTCAAAATTTATGATTTTCTGCGATGAAAAGCAGGAAAAAACTATTTTATTTCATATCTAATACTAATTTATCACGCAGATTTGCGGAGAAATTGCATAAATAAAAAAAATCGGGAAATCTGACTGAAAAATTGACCAAAAAATGCTGTTTTCGAAAATGACGTCACTGTGACGTCATCAAGGCGGTCATCTTGGGTAAGGAAAATAATTAGGGGCCACAACAGGTCCCAAAAAAAACAGGCCAGATGGGGTTAATGTTTAAAAAAATTAGTAATTTTTAAATAAAGTAGTACAACAGAAGTATATAACAAACAGAAAATCACCTGTTTCTTGACGAATATCATAAGTATTTCATCTAGTGGGGTGAGAAAATGCCAATTTTCTCACCTCACTCGATGAAATATTTATGGTATTCGTCATACAACAGGTGATATCCTCTATGTATTCATAAAACTAGGCTAATTTCCTACAAGAGAGAAGCGGTCAACAGCTTCAAATGATGCCTGCAAGACATCACTATGTCCCACAAGTGTCAAATCCGTGTCGCTGATCGGTATTCTTAATCCAAAAGATTTTATTTCTCTAGAGTATGATGTATCTCAGTCGCGCTTTGATCCTGTCTGTTCATATGGACACTATGAGGATCTTGAAATACATAGGTTCATACGGCTTCTAGCCCTCATCTTCATTTTATCCAGCCAATTTCTACGTTCCCACTTCGAACCTGTCTTTATTTATCTGGCCCCTTCAGTGTTCAAAATCCGAGATGTTAATTTCACCTGCTAACGCCAGAAGAACCAATCAGAACGTACGCATCGATTGCGAGTGAAGAGTGACATCATCCTCTATTAGCTGAGTCTTTCCTCCTAATAAGGTGCCCACTATTAAGGTCAGCCAATCAATAACGCTCTTGTGCGACCCATTTCGAATTTCAAACGCTTTCGAGGTCAGTGAAGTCTCGTGTCTATTTATCAGTTCTTTGAACATTGAAGAGGTCCGGATATATCAAGGGAAGTTCGAAGTGGGAACGTAGAAATTGGCTGGATAAAATGAAGATGCTAGCCCTGGATTAAGCGGAATTAGACACAAGTTACAACACTTACCGTTATAGACATTGTACGTTACGCTCGTATTTTGTCTATTGAATTGAGGAACTTTGAGTGCAAGCACTTGATGATTCACCACTGTTTTGTAAGTTCCTGCAATACTGTTTGTGACATTGATGAAAAGGGTCCAGCCACAGTTTTAATGAATAATTTGCCTGTACGGATAGTGCAGATATGGATCTTTTTGCTCCAGTTCAATCTTTTAAACACTCTTTGCGTGGAATTTTATATAGTTAATTTTAAGTAATCGGTATTTCCAAGTGAGTCAAGTCTAATGAATTTCATCGTAAATTCTTACATGTGTTTTATGTCATTTCTCGTTAGATCTGTTATCGTAAATTAGTATCCTGCTTAGAATATCGTCTTAGTTCTACATATTTCATCATAATGTATGTTTTGTGAATTTATCTACCGCCTGTGATATATTCTTATGAATAACGTTATAACCAATGCGTATATTATTTACGTTTTCTTTAATTTATTGTCTTATCTGTAAATAGTTAATTTAGTCTTCTATATATAATCTTTATTATTAGATTACGGAACATGTAGATGGGTCCTCCGATACAGTTGGTCATCTTTGGATATAAAATAAGTAAATAAACATGCAATTTAAGAGAACATATAGGTTAGCCAGACTTTAGACCAAGCAATACAGATACAACGCTCTAGGTAAGGCTACGTGATGATATATTTGTTATTGGCGACTTGAACTATGATCTAGTTGACCCAGATAAAAGCCAAACTAGTCAGTATGCGATAGTTTCAGTGTTCGGAAGATAGCACTTATCTAGGACTTATCTAGGAAGATAGCACGTATCTAGTTAACACCGCATATTCTCAGTTGGATGAGATTTTATGGTACATTAATCTTTCAAGCACATCAAAGTAGCAACGAATCACATTCTATACGACCAATAAGCAAGAAAACTTATTTCATGTTTCGTTAACTTTCCACTGTGTAAGTTATCTTGTTGGAGTGATTAGTTTAGTTAATACCTTTTATATGGGTGTCTAGAGGGCTAAGACCTCGATCTTCACCTGTAATAAATAGGGCTCTTGGAAATGATCCTGTAACAGACCCGATAATACCCAGATATCTGGTGACTCGTAACTTAAGCTATATTCCAGACAATGGTAGACTCAGTTTCGGGACTGTGACCCAGTATGGATTTTTCGCGTACTGAGTTGGAAATTAATAGGGGAAGTACTATCTACCCAATATATCTTCTGTAAAACATGGAGGCGAAGTGACTCAACTGTCTGTAATTTATCGTGCTAACCAGAGGCAGCAATTGTATGAGCTCTATCCAGGGTCAAGGTGAGAGTGATAATCCGTTTATTATGTGTTATATCAGCAACAAATCCGTGAAGGATATGTTCTTGATAGTAGTACAGACAATTTATTATCAGTTTTGAAGCGTAACGATTTTGGCATTTGACCTAACAAAAAGGTTCCCTTAAAATGATATCGCTAGCATACCTGTACAGTTTTTAAAGGTTCGATGAATTATAACTGAAGATACAGATATAATATAGCCTCAAGCGGCAATGTAGGTGTCGAGGTCACCCCAATATGACTGCTAAACTAACTATCCAAGCAGTGATATCCATTTATAATGCAGGACTTTACAGGAAACCGTGCCATTCTTTTTGATTTTCTGATTTTGGGGGCATAGTAACCTTGACCGTGACCTAAGTTTTAGCGAGACTTTAAAAGAGACATTAGGAGACACTGTGCTCCTTTAAATTAGGCTAAAACAGAGAGGAATGTCTACGCCTCTGCAGTAGCCAATGTTTGCTTTTCATCATGTGAGCAGTGGAAAGGTTATTGTATACCTTGCGAAACACATCCATTTGTCTGCATAACACATATTAAGCAATGGCCCCTCTCGTGTTCACTTACATGAAGTATCGGCAAAAAATTGGAGTGGATTGACCAAACGCTTTAGAAGTTATCATAGTAACAAAAGTTTGCGACACATGTACACGGACAAACAACAATACTATATTTCCCGGCTGGTGCCGGGTGGGCAATAATTGATGATGTGTTGAACCAGGAATCATGCACATGTATACAAGTTCCGAGTCAAATGGTTCAGCGGTTTCAGAGGAGAAGATTTTGTAGCAAACTAGGTTGAACCAACCTAATCGTCTCCATCAAAGTATTTTCACTAGTTCCCATGTGGTCTTATCACTGTGTGAAGTTTCGGCTTCTCTGATGCAGCTGTGTAACACTGCACCAACGGTACCACCACCTCCATTAACAGTATATCTAAGTAAAGTAGCCCAAAGTGGCAATTTGGCCCTTAATACGTCATGTAAAACACTCACTTTGTTCACTGAACAAAATATGCTCGATTGACATGAAATTTGAAATATGAACACAATCATTCTAAAATCTAAAATAACTAGCAAGACAGTTCACACAATACGTTTATTGCATGACTGTCAACCGATATGGCTGAAAACAGGGCGTATCAGCTTTATCTATACCATGTTAAATTTCAAGATTTGAGGGAGTCTATAGTTAAGTATGAGGTACATTTTGAACATGAACTATGCCCTTCCGTATCACTAGATTCATGATACTGAATACCGGAGAACGGGAGAGTTCGAAAGAAATGAATCGCCGAGTCATGTATTAGGAAATGAATCATCGTACAAATAAAGCATATTATTAAATATATCACTTATTCGAAGTACAATTTTGGTATGTGACATATTTTGTCCCTAACGTATGAACTGACATAAGAAGTTGTGATTCTTAACGATTTCCTGATTTTATGGCCAAGTGGCGATGACCTTTAACCTTGATTTCAATTTTGACACATCTTCTCCTAATGTATACACGAACACGAGAAATGTACCCTTTAATGTTATGGTGACTTTTGGTCAATTCAAGATGGCGGCCAAACCGATCGATCAGTAGAAAAATTGAAAACAGTACTTTTTTTGTCATGCGGTACCACTATATGAGATTCCGTTCCATTTTGGCGATTTTTAATTCGCATCCGACAAGCCATTTGGGGTCCGTTCGGGCTAATTCGGGTGTAATGTCCGACTTTGGTACCCGTTCGTTCTTCATCATCATGTCGAATAATATATATATACAGCCGTTTGCGCCAGTCAAATCAGTTACTTGAGAATCGAATAATATTGATTGGTCGATGTAGGCCATTTATTTGGTCAGAGTTCTTATTAGTATCCCTTGGAGTGTTCGACCCATCGATCACGTGTATTGAGTTTCGAATAGATCGGTTTAGCCGTTTTAGAGGACATTTTTCAGAGAATTTCATTCTTCATTTAATTTCAAAATGGCCGCTTCACCGTTCGGTCAACCAATGGTATTTACTTTCAGTGCAACAGAGCGTAGACGTTCCGATACAATGCAGCATATTAGAAAGTTGTACCCCTCAGAGTTCAAAAGAATAAAGCACTTTTGCTATTACATGAGTATTCATAAACTGCATACAATCTACTTATTATATTGTCCTCTTGGTAATCCATAAGTATTCACAAACAGTATAAACCTACGTACAAAACTGCCCTCTTACTAGTTCAGTAGTATCCACCGATTATACTGCCCTCTTCTTACTTCATAATATTCACAAACTGCATACGCCCAACGTACAAAACTGCCCATAAATATTCACAAAATGTATACAACCTTTGTACTATATTGCCCTTTTCTTATTTCATACCATTCACAAACAGTATACACCCTGCGAACTATATTTCCCTCTTCATATTCCATAAATATTCGCAAACTGTATACAACCTACGTACTCTACTGCCCTCTTCTTATTTCATAGCATTCACAAAATTTATACACCCTACGTACTATGTTTTCCATGTTTTCCGAATTCCATAAATATTCACAAACTGTATATTCCTACGTACTATACTGACCTCTTGGTATTTCAGTAGTATTCGCAAACTGTATACAGCTTACGTACTATACTGCCACCTTCACTTTCCATAATATTCACCAACTGCACACAGCCTACGTACTATATTATCCTCTTGGTATTTTCGTAGGTATTCGCGAACTATATACAGCCTACGTACTATACTGCCCTTTTCTTATTCCATAATATTCACACACTGTATACACCCTACATAACATACTGACCTCTTGGTATTCCAGTAGTGTTCAAAAACTGTATGCAGCCTACACACTATACTGCCCTCTTCGTATTCCATGAGTATTCACAAACTGTATACACCCTATGTACTATATTGACCTCTTGGCATTCCAGTGGTATTCACAAACTGTATTCAGCTTGCCTGCTATACTGTACTCTTGATATTCCATAGGTATTCACAAACTGTATACAGCTTGCGTGCTATGCTGCCCTCTTGGTATTCCATAAGTATTCGCAAACTATGTACAGCCTACGTACTATACTGCCCTCTTCTTATTCCATAATATTCACAAACTCCATACAACCTACATAATATACTGACCTCTTGGTATTCCAGTAGTATTCACAAGCCGTATACAGTCTACATGCGATACTGCCCAATTCGTATTCCATAAGTATTCGCAAACTGTATACACCTTACGTACTATACTGACCTCTTGGTATTTCAGTAGTATTCGCAAACTGTATACAGCTTACGTACTATACTGCACTCTTGGTATTCCATAAGTATACACAAACTGTACACAGCTTGCGTACCGCTTTGTATTCACAAACTGCATACTGCCTACATACTATACTGCCCTGTTGGTATTCCATGAGTATTCACCAAATGCATACAGAATTGTTTCCAATGTGTTGAGTTCATTAAACAAAGTCCGGTTTGCTCTACATATACCCATGTGCCGTGTACATGTGAAATGGTTTTCGTCAAAACTGGATATTTAAAAACAAAACCGTGCATACTCGCGTGTCTATAGAGTTGGAATTTTGAAAAAGACATTCGAAAAAATGTCAAATTATGACACTGTGTACAGAACATTCTTAGCATTATTTCTATTCAAGTATTCACCGATTCCGCATACTCTGAATGGATTTTATCCGTTGTTGTTTACCTTTCCTTGAAAATTCTTTAAGAGCGACACCAACAATGCCAAAATATCGTTCCACCTATAAAATGTAGACCACATTAATACTCTGGTGAAAAATTAACCGAATGTTTTGTTGCTGCATTTTCCATTTCGGAAAACGACTAAGTTGAAATATTCCAATGTAACCGAGATTTTTTCTCCGTTACCACCAAGCAAATGTTTTTTAGTGTTATTACACTCATTGTGACAAGTATTCTTTTAGACAACCACTAATACGGATGGTATCACCACAGGCACCAAGTATTCAAAGCACTTCAGGGCTACTTAATAAGTATTCCTGTTTGAGAAAGGTTGCGTCTCTGTTGTCCATTATGGGTCCATTTCTTTCGACATACCCGCTAAACTAAAGACGCAGAATATATGTAATTACGGCAATGAAATGCTCTCTTCCGTACACGATGAAACGCCATGACGACAAATTAGTCCGAAGACAAGGTACGTTAAAATGGACAAACCGACCCAGTCTGCAGCCCATTAACAACGGGTGACGTGAGTGACGTCACGTCAACGGTCCGTCGATTACTGAAAATAAATGCGGACTGTATTCGTCACTCACTGAATTAAGTGTTCCGTGACCCGTTTAAAGAGAACCCAAACGATTTTGGAACAGTCAGTTTACAGTGCTCAATAAATATCTCCTCGTATGTAGATCTTTGTTGTGCCAAATACTATGATCAAACAGACCCAGCTAGCTGGTCGCATTTACATAAATAAAAAACTCAGAAAATCTGACCGAAAAAAATCAACCAAAAATGTCGTTTCGGAAAATGGCGTCACTGTGACGTCTTCAAAATGGCCATCTTGGATTTCTTCTTGCATTTTTTGGTAGAGCTTGACCCAAGGGTATAGAAAAATAATGGCGGGGCCATTTCGGCTCATCCCCTCCAAAAATGGACAGGTCCCAAAACGTCTAAGCCAAATAGGGTTAACTTATGTGTTGTAATCATGGTACGAAATCCAGAAATGCAATAAATTATTTAAAGATTTCAGAGGGATACATTGGGATTTGAACCAGCAGACCATCAATCAAAACAATCTACTGGTCGCGACTCTATCCATGAGGCCGGTTCATACTCTCTTAAGTAACATTGCTTCAATTATCTTATTTGGAATGAGAACCATATGACAAAAGATCCATTTAAAAAAGTTTCTGTTTCTATATGAAGATAAACGATAACCAAAACGTTGCCGATTCAAAACAGCAATGTTATGTGCGAATATTTCTATAGTTATAGTTTATCTTCCAATATTTACACAAAGAAAAAACGATAACCTATTCATTCGGTAATATCGGACTCTTACAAGTAGCATTATTTCAATTGTCGCCATATGAAAAAAACAATCTTTCCTAATTTTTTATTTTTTTAAATGAAGATAAACGATAATCGAATCGTGGTTTACTGGACAGCAACCGATCTAAGCGGGCTTATTATGTGAAAATATTTGCGTGGTTATAGTTTATCTTCATATGTTTACACATAGGTCAACGAGGCATTATCAAAACAAAACTGACAATTTTATACAAAGCTATCACTTTTAGAAGTTATTGTTAAAAGTTCCTGTCACTCATGCTTCCAATATTTCAAACAGAGTCCAACAAAATGGCACAGTTCAGGCTAATCGAGACATTTGTATCATTTTCAATGTTTCATTTTTCAACTTCAACCGTTCCTCATCTGGGGCGGTTTGTCCATCTTAACGTATCAGGTCCTTTCAAGCTATAGATGACTGGGCTAATTCAATCCCGTTGTACATTCAGATGTGCATTATATAGAATGAGATCATATATATATGATAATATAAACTATTATTTTGCTTTGCGAATCATACTGATTAATTTGTTTGATATGGTTTAACACTCAATTTTAAATCTTATATTCATTGTTATATCTTTACTGTTGTTATACGCATAAACGGTCTTGCTGTGTGTAAAACAGGGTAACCTCTTCAAAATGAGTATCATTACATCCTGATCAGAAAAAAACCACGCTTGAAATAACTTTGTAATTCTCTCCATCTAAATATCCATAATATTTGTTTCATGTAGCTTGTATCCCACACCCAGTCGAAATGCCTAATATTAAATCGGAATCACCTCTATGACCGTATACGAAATTATTGACCTTGTCCGAGTGAAGACCACCATATTCTGACATCACCCTACGAACTCCGAGCCAAGGCACGAAACAACTATTATGGAATTTGATATAGAGTGATATATTATCAATGCCACGAAGTAATGATAGTCATTTTGCAGGGGTCAGTTTGTTATACAGGCTGAAATAAAAACAAAGTATGCGGAGCTTGCCATCGATTTCTGACAAGCTATTAATTAGACGACTAATACAAATGGAATGCTCTAGTTGCATAATGTATTTCCAGTTTGCCACATCCCGTACCAGTCTGTGTAGAGGAACAGAACAGTTGAAAACTCTTTGCGAATTGTTCAAAATGAAGGTACAAGGCTGTGTTGCTGTGGTTACCGGAGCGGCAAGTCGTATTGGTAAAGCTGTATGTCAGGCATTGGCGGCCAAAGGTGCAAAGGTAAGAAAAATACGCGTAGTTTATAAGGCAAGAGGTACCAAATGTTACATGTTTGGTCCATAGAATGATTACAGATATACCATAGCCATACAACCGGCATGCTGGCAACTGATAAAACACCTTGTCTTGGTGCATTATCCCTTTGTTTTGTTTTTTTACAAAGGCTTAAAAAGGCTTTTGGAAAATCTCTGATACATGCAGTTTTGGCAGTTACCCCATGGTATATAATATTGTCAGAGGGACTACCTGTACAATACTGAGAAACTTTGAAGGGAAACACTCTCAGAATACAAGCCTCAAGCCCGTCATTCAGTATTCAGCCGTCGTCCATTAAAACAATTCCGCGTCCATAATCCAAAGATCTAATTCATATAATAACATTAGAACCAAATTAGAGGAATAAACCATAAACGTAGGCTAATTTCCCCCAGGAGAAAAGAGGCCAACAGTTTCCAATGATGTCAGCAAAACATCATAATGTTTCAAAAATATGAATCCGTGTCGCTGATCATTATTTTAATCCAAATGATTTTATTTGTAAAGTCGTTGTTTAGAGCACGAAGCATATCAGTCACGCTTTGATTGTGATTGTTCATATGAACACTGACGATTTTGAAATACATATGCTCATGCGGCCCCTGGCTTCGAGTTAAACAAAATTCAACAGGAGTTAGGAGAAATACCGCCAAAGATAATGCACGCTACATTTATATTTTGGTATCGGCATGCGATAAGTAGCGCACAATTTGAGAAACTTCGAATATAGGTTTTTGATGACATAGACCTGCTTTATGAGTTTCGTCAATAATGTTTTGTAACATTAAAACGGAGGTTCAAAATGAGGTTCTTCAAGCGGGATGGTTATTCCAGGATACCACTATTCCACATTACTAAAGCATAAACAACCAATTATCGCCAGGTTTTCTGAGTATGATATAATTTGACATTCTTAATTCTTAAAGCCGTTCATCCCCCTTGTTCCACCTGGGGCGTATTGGTGTTGAGAACTTCCGGTTGGTACTAAGGACCCTCACAATTAGTTTTAGTAATCAAATAGCTTATTTTTCAAGGAAATTATTGTATAATGTACAAGAACAATTGGTTCGTGAACAAAATATAAACAAAATAGTTTTTGAAACAAATATTCTAGAATAGTTGATCAATATGTTGTTCCAAATAATTTTGGGTGCCTATGGTAAAAGTGAAACCGAGGCAACTACTTCCCGGAGACGGTTTTTCATACCTCTAATCTTAGAGAGCGGCAGTTACTCAGGGGAAGATCAGACACTTTACTTAAAGGGCTAAAACAAGGTCATTTGAACTGATAGAGGTGTATCAGGAATGAAAATATGGAATGATAATTCTCCATAAACATTTCACTCCGCCAAGAGAATCTCCACTGTGTATTAGGTATACAAAAACAACAGTACCTTCCTGTGCATGTAACCAAATACTCGAAGATTACAGTCAGAAAAAAAGTGATGACCCTCACCCCTTTTTTTGATCACAGTTAAAAATGATCAGACCTGAAAAGTGATGAGCAATGATGGTGAAAATCATCATCCCTAAAAAGTGATGGCTCTAACGCATCACTTTTTAATGGCCAAGGCTGATCAAAATTGAAGGTTGATAGGCCGCCACCTGTTTTCTGGCTGTGTAGATCTAGATATCTGTTTACTGGGTGCCGGTAATGGTTTATACATATATGATCACCTCGCAATGGAAACAATAAACATCAAATGGGACAATGCACAGGTTGTTTTCTCTATCATCACTAGTGTAAAGAGTATGGTGTGGTTCAAAGACCATGCATGATCTTCAAATCTTGGTATACTTGTTCTTTTTGGATTTGGATTTATTCACTTCATTCTCTGTCAGGTCTGTATGGTAGATGTCAAAGAGATTGCTGGGAACTGTGCCGCAGACGAGCTTAAATTGGCGCATGGGATGGAGAACATCTTATTCGTACAAGCAGATGTTTCTTCACAGGAACAACTTGAAGGTACAATTCGCTGTTATGATCATGTACGGTCAGTGTTTATCGTTTTAATCATGCGTCTCTGCCCTATGAAGGAGTCCATCTCCCATTTTATTATATTACGTGGAAATAGGTTTTTGAATAATGCGGGAGTAGAGTACAGTCGGCTGTTTTTGACATATTGAGACGAAGAGGTCATTCTGTGAGAAAAAATGTACCGTACATAATGCAGTAAAGGTTTTCTTTCATGTTGAAAATCGCCCCAGTTCCAGGCATGGTTTGACCTGCGTCGTTTGGCTTTCAGTTTCTTTGACCCATTAGAACTCAATATATGAAAAATGTTTGATTAGTACTATTTTATTTTACTGAATATATGTCTGTCAATATTCTTCTCTATTGATGCTGATTTTGTACATGTGTGTGTGTGTGAGGGCCTCAGGGTAGATCAGCCTGTAGCTGACTGAGTATTGTACCACCCTCTTGAAATAAAGCTTATTAGGTCTTTCCATTTCCAATGGAATAGACCTATTGTTATTCTGTTTCTTATTATTCTTTTTCTTCTTATTATTCCAAGCACTTTTTTCTTTTGGGAAAAACGACACGAAGCCTTTGAGATAGAGTTTAGATATTCGGTACACGTTTAGATTCAAGTCTGAAGATGTGCATATTTGTATCCATAAGTGACCTTGACCTTGACCTATTGATTTATAGGGCAGTAAAGTAAAAACTGCCAATGCGAATATTGGTCGAACGGTTAAGAACGAGCAGCGGGGATCTAGAATGTAGATATTTGATATCATCTACAACAAATTGAGTCATAAAATAAGTAGGTTATGACGGCAGGTTCCGAGTTCTCTCCCCTGACAATGCTTTTCTTGTCGGAGGATTGCAGGATACATTATACAACGTATCTGTGAGAAACTTTACGGTTCGTAAGTTTTATGCATGGCCATGCTCCCGTTGCTTATTCAGGGTGTTACGTAACAGGGTAAAGGAGTTATGTCCCTTTATCTATTTTATGCAACCTGCCGTTTCATAATAGCGCAAGTTACAGGGTTGAGTCTTGCAACATTTATGAAGACTTACATGTTCGAAAATAATTTGACCTTGAATTTGGCCTTTGACCTCTAGAATCGTTCCCATATGAAGTCAAAGTTTGATGGACGACACTCGAACGACTGGTGCGATCAGTCTGCCAACTGGGTCAGTTGACACGCGTGACATCCCGAGTTGATCTGGAGTGTCAGATGTCGGTCATGACCTTGACCTTTGGAACAGTATGCATTCGAATGTCGAAAATACGGCTTCAATTTACTTGCAAAATAGGCCACTGACAGCCATTATACTAGAACTCAAGAAAGAACGTTCGATGGTCTTTCGTTTGACAGTAAAAACAAAACGATCCGGTGTGACCTTGACCTTGAATATCACCTGATACGAAAAGTGATTTTCTTCATTTCTGTGAAAAGTATAAGGACTAGGAATCTGTAATTCAGCACAGATATTCCCCATGACTCAGGAATGAGGTCGTAAAAATTTTGACCTGACCTTGACCTTTGTTGCAAAGTAATGGCCCTTTGCATTTTCACACTTCAATGGCTTTAATGAGAAAACTATTCCTCGCCCGGACTTGAAATTTGCATATAAATATAGGTCATTAAATGACGTCACAGAAAAGAAGTAGAACAGGGAAAAAGGTACCAGAAAGTATAGGAGATATTTGACAAAATTCGAAATTTTTAAGTTTTTGATGCCATGGCGAAACTACAACTCCGATCCGCACCATATTCACAGGACATTGAGAGAATATATATGTCTGTCGGTGTGCAAAATTTCGAAGCAGTAGAGGTAATACTTTTTTAAATATGTAAATAATAGTGTTTCTCACTTTACACACGCTATAAGGCTGTTTTCGTGTATCGAACTTTTCTATATGTTATTCTACTCCTTTTTGACACGTTAGTCTACATGGCCGAGTGGTTTGGATGTCTGCTTCCTAACCACAAGGGCCGTGGTTCGATTCCTACCTTAGCCAGTAATTTTTTCTCTTTTTTTTCTATAGTTGAACCATCGCGCATTTCGATCAGATGATGGTCAGTAACTTGTTTCGTTCGCTTATTACGGGGAAAGAAACTGCTTCCAGCACTAAAATAACATACTTTGCACAAAGACAAACAGCTGAGCGGCAATTGCTTACATCTTCTGCTTTTATTCAAGAACCGTTTAACATGACCGCTTTATCATGGCTACGCGTTACATAAAGGACTGAATATATGGAAACCGTCCAGCATAGATTGACAATTGGTGTACGGGTTACACAAAGAATTACGTTCAAGCGGTTCTCGAGTCGTGGGATATGTGAACAGGCCGTTTCATTGGGATACAACTTACACGATCGATGTTGACGGTCGAGTGTTTGGAATTGACAGTGAGAATACATGAGCATTCTGTATGAAACCCGACTCAACAAATTAGCTTTCAGGACATCCCGTTCCGACTGTATCAGCCGATTCAACGAGCCATCGCAAATAAATTAACGTCGTGTTACATGAATGAGGTGACTGTGAAGACCTGTATATAACCCGTCACACCAAACTAAAGTATAGTGGGTTCATATTTCGGCTGTACCAGTCCAGGCATCTCGGGTACGCAATTAAATTAACATCGTGTTATATGACGGAAGTGATAGGGTAATAGCCGAATATAGTAATTGTGGAAAACTCAGCCTATCGTTGGACCGCTATAGCTTTCGAACCTTACTAGATATGGACCTCTAAGCTGTAGCATTTTATTCTCCAGTGTCAAATATTTTTCATTGGCATACCTTTTATAATGCACAGTGACACGTTCCTACGGATATAGGAGTGGTATGTATAGCCAACGTAATAACCCTGCGAGCTTGTGGGTTCGGATCCAACTTCAAGGCTTTGATGTTCAGTATCTCAGTTATTATTCGTTTGAGCTCAAATTTAGGAATGGGAAGACCGGGTCACTGTCCACAGTGTCTAGTTATTATTATTATTATTACCCAGAGGTGCCATCACCAAGCAAGTCACACAACGGTCGCACCATTTTCGCATAGTCCTTGATGAATCGTCTGTAAAATCCAGCGAATCCCAAAAATCGGCGCAAGTCTGCGACATTACGGGGAACCGGCCAACTCGCTAAGGCATGGGTTTTCTCCAGATCAGTCTCTACCCCTCGTTCTGAGATGTTATGTCCCAGATATCGTACCTTCTCCTGGAAAAACTGGCATTTGGATGACTTCAAGGTCATGCCGGCCTCCCGAAGACGCTTGAAAACCAGTTTCAACCGGCGCAAATGTTCTTTTAAGTCAGTGGAGTGGACCACGATATCGTCTATGTAAATCAGCAGGGAATGAGGCTGCAAATCACCCGTACTGGTCTCCATCAACCTCTGGAACGTCGAAGGAGCGTTTGTGACGCTGAAAGGCATGATATTACACTCGTAAAAGCCTAATGGTCCGACTGTAAACGCTGTCCGCTCCTTATGGCCTTCCTCCATCTCCACTTGCCAATACTCCGACTTCAAATCGAGGCAGCTTAACCACTTGGCACCGCTAAGATTGTCCATGGTCTCTTCTTTACGAGGTAGATAATACGCATCTTTTACAGTACGCTTGTTAATTTTCCGGTAATCCACACATATCCTTAAGGACCCATCCTTCTTGCGGACCAGAACCAATGGCGAGGCCCACGGACTACTGGACTCTCTAATTATTCCAGACTTCAACATATCGGCTAAATGTTGACGGAGTTCGTCATACATACCCGGAGGAATCCTGCGGAAGCGTTGTTTAATAGGCGTATTGTCAGTCAGTGGAATCCTATGATTCACCAAGTTCGTTTGTCCAAGGTGGCAATCGTCTGTGGAAAACACATCTTTGTTTTCCAAGAGCAAAGACTTGAGCTCATCAACATCGCTAGATGAAAGGCTTTTGGGCAATCCTGAAAAGTCAAACATGTTGATGAAATCAGTATCAGACACATCTGTTAATCCCTTTATTTTCTCAACTGGGGTAATCGAAACACATGGAAGAAGATTACAGAGCGGAGTATTTGGAGGAATCGTAACATCTCGATCCGAAAAATTCTGAACTTCCAAAGTAACCTCGGTCGATCTGGCACCGTGTTGAAGCTGCACTAAACACGGCATAACAACCAGTCCACCAGGTAAGGTAATATCTGCTGCTTCAGTCACGGCCACAACGGTCTGTTGTAGGCAAGCTGTGGCAACAAATCCAGACAATACTTTCCTGGTACTCCGTGGAATTGTCACCGCAGCAGAGTTGACCACTGGCTCCAGAATTGCTTGCTCCATTAAACTTCTATAGGCCGTAGACCAAGAACTATGGACTCCATCTCGTACACGTCTGTCAGATTCAGTCATATACCGAGAACAACATATGTTGATGACGTTCATCCCAACCAGCAATGGAACAGCTTGGTTGTACGGAGTTTCCGGAACAACCAACGCCAACGCGTCAAAATCGCCTGTAGAACCGGTGGCGTCATCTGGAAAATTCAGGCGAACCTCGGTGTATCCCAGGTATGGTAGAGTCTAATATGTGGTCCAATGGCTGTAAAGGAATATGATGTAAATGCCGATCGTAAAAACCCTTACCTATTGTTGACACCATCGATCCCGTGTTAACCAATGTTCGACAATAAACGCCCTCGATGATAGCACTGGACTCGTTGGAAGACCCCACCAATCTGTCAGTAAGGTTTTCCGATTGAAGATCACCACCGGGTAAATAAGCATCTTGAGAATTACCGTGTACCTGTCTATCTTTTGACCCATACTGTCCACCATACTTCCCTTTCTTCTTCGGACAATCTCTGACGTAGGGATTTTTCTCACCACAACCAAAGCATGAACCCACTGGGTAGCGTTGTGGCTTCTGTCTAGTAGGCGCAGCATCCGTTGCACCACAAGACTGTTCATCAGACTTGGGTGGCAAGGCTTGCTCCAACTTCTGAATTCTGCCATCTAAAGCACGTAGTTGGGACAAGATTTGATTCAACTTGCTGTCAGAAGCAGTCTACAGCCTACAGATACATGCTGTTGGTTTACCACCTTCTGGGACCTCTCCTTCAACGTAGATGATTTGATGTCAACCTGTTCATGTTCCACGGCTCGGGCAGCTATCAGCAACTCCTCATAAGAAGCCAGTGCACCGAACCTATGGCGAATGGCTGACTTGAAACTATCGGCAAATACGCCACTCCAAAATTTGGTTCTCAGCATTTCTTTTGAAGTGTCCGATGAAAGTGTATCCTGCTCCCGGGCTCTGGTCAAAACATCCTCAAGTCGACAACCCCAAGCAGCTAAGGTCTCGGCCTCCTTCTGCTTGGACATGTAGAAGTCCTCCAACAGTCGCTCCATGGAAACAACAACCCCAAACACGGCATCAAATTTCTCCAAAATTCCAGAAATTGTAACACCACCCCCCAAGTTTAACAAAGTGTCAGCCGCCATGCCCCTAAGGGACCGTCTCACTGCTTGCAATACGGAAGACTTGGTGTGGCATTTGTCATTTGCTAAACATTGTAACTCGTACTTCCACTGAGCATAACTGGCATCGCCATATCCCCAGAAAAGAAGGGTAATTTAGGGGTGTCTAAACGAACATAGCTTGGACCTACATCCCCATGTCTATCGTTTTGATGTGTGATGTCCTGATCAAGGGACAATTGATGTGTAGGAGTTGGATTGGTAGCGGCTGGATGGGTAGGAGCTGGGTGGGTAGGGGCAGAATGAGCATAAGATACTTTTGGGCGGGCCCCCTGCAATACTTGCAAAACTTCTTGCTGTTTTTCTAAACTAAGAGATGCAAATTGCTTAATCAAATGTTCAGAACCTCCCAACTCCTGCTGTTCTGTGTTATAAGATTTTAAAAGCTTCACACTGATCACACTATCCTGAAACACCTTACCATCGAATAACTTGGCGGCCAACGTAGCATCTTCCACAGTAGTTAAGTAAGAACTAATCCCTTTCCCTCTTCTACCGTCCTCACGAAACGCACCTCACCCGCTGTAGAAAAACAATCTACTACTTCTTTGTCAGTAACTGAGGATGGCAACCCTACAACTACTACCTTCGGGGTATCCATTACTATAACTAGAGGAGAGGGTATAAGTGAACAAGGGGGGAAAAATTGTTGACAAAATGTGCATGCAACAAACAATTGTTGAAAAAAAATTGTGCATGTACTCTCACAAAGAATGTCGATACGCGGGAGAATACCAACAAATACAAGTCCAAACTTACCAATTGAACAACAATGCAAAACAAATTAGGAATATAAACAAATACGAAAAACAAATACACTAAATGTGCAAGTTAACACAGAATACACACATGTACATGTTGTTGTTGCTGTGTTGTTTACATACAATGCACTCAATAATTGTGTTGTTGTAAACAAACCAATTCACACAATTGTCAACAATACAACAAAATATGCATTGTGCAGACATGAGAATGTTGTGAACAGGCAAGACAAAACATCAACCATCTAGAGCACATGCATATTGACAACGCATAAAGTGTTTTGATGACACCTTCCATAAATATAAACACTCAAAAAATGTTTTTTTTGAATCCTGATATGCGAGCACCAACTGATAGCACTCAAAATAGTCACAAGATTGTCTTCAGTATATAATACACACGAAAAAATTTATCAACATATGAAAGCAAATAAACAAGCAGATGTATTACCATCAAGCACCACTTTCACACAAACGTGATATCAAGTTAAACTAGAATTGCTTGCAAGTAAACATGGAACTTGAGTTGGCGAAGGGGTGAATGGGGGGGGGGGATTGGAAGGGAACAAGACAAAAAAAATGCATGCGCTAGCAATGTCCAACTGCACCCATGTCTACACACTCGTATGCCAATTATGCCTATATACATGTGCAGTAGCAGGTTCTAGATCAAGGCTACTGCAAACATATACACACACAAACAGCATACAAAACAGCATACAATGACAATGTACATTGGCATCAGTGACACACCTTTTGATACAACGATCTATGCAATCACAAATGCTAGACTAAAGTCAGTGCAAGCTACATTATATCAATACAAATATAACCATGTTTGCACTCATTCAACAAACAAATGCATATATCATACTCAAATTATCAAGTAAACACATCAAATACAAATAGTCCAGTCTAGTTCAGGAACTTCAAATTGGTTCAGCGTAGGTTTGCTTTTACTGTTTCATTATTTACTGGCAGATAAAGTGTCCTTCTAAGTTTAATAAGTTCAAATAAGATTTGTTTATCAAATAGGTAGTTTAGAAAACACAAATTATTGTCAAGCAAACACTGTGTAAACTAACCTGAACTGAAGTTATTTTCGTGAATCTGGATCTTGAAGTGATGAACAGTTCCAGTCAACAAATGATGAATAATTGTCCACTGTAAAACTCTGGACCCTAGAAGTTCTAATTTCTGGAAAATAAGAACGCTGGAAATTTACTTGTCTGTAATACACATACCCGGAACCAAAGTATTCACAGGAACTAGAATCGCGACACTCATGTCAGATCAACACGGTTCAGGAAAGAGGCATCCACCAGACGGGAACCAGGTCATCACATTTCGGGAACCAGGTAATTGCCATTCAAGAACCAGGCGCTCAACTTTATCTGATCAGATAGTTACCGCTGATCAGATAGAAACCACGTAATCACGATTCGTTAACCAGATAGATACCATTTGGAAAGCAGGTAGACATCACTCAAGAACCAGTGGGTTACCACACGGGAAACAGGTGGCTACAATTCGGGAACCAGGGAGTTTCCATTCTGGAACCAGCATGTTTCCGCTGAGGAACCAGGGAGTTATCACTCGAAAACCAGGAGGTTGCCGCTCGGGCACCAGTTGGGGTTACCACTCGAAAACCAGGCGGTTACAGCTGAGTTTTCAGGCCTCTGACGTCATCATTTGAAATAAGTGTTCCCCTGTTATCTGCTACCCTCTACTTCGCCAAATGAATGATGTTTGCTGGAGGCTCCAATGTAAACCAAGTGGTTAACGAGTTCGAAATGAAGACGGACACTCGTCATAAAAATATATAGGTAAAAGTTTATTCCCACAGGAGGGTGAAGATGTCGTTATACAGCTCATTTATAGAGGGTTCATATAGAGGGTTCATATAGAGGATAGCAGCTGCTGTAACAAATAGAAATGGAACTATTTGAGTATTTTACCCTATTACATACTGGAGGAATACACAAATATAAATACATAGATGCAGCAGGCTACATATACAATTAAACGATATTCTCAACCAATATCTCAATAGAACAGTACATCTCTAGACATTACCATGGAGTCTATAAAGTCGTGCAGACTAAATTATTTGGCTTGGTTTTAGCTAGAAGCAATTATTCAATTATGGCAATAATATATTTACCGGTACTACATTACATGAATATATTTACTATGGAATGAATAATACCACTACATGAAACTTTTTTTTTTCTTTTTTTCTTTTTTTCCGGTAAGCCCTGGAGTTCCCACTGGGCATTTATTCTATCCATATTGCCATGATTTTATACAAGAGAACCCCGTACAATGCCCACATGGCAAGGGGCTAACCGGGGTTTTTTACTTTTTAAACAAAATATATCAGGGAAACTTTAATCAAAAATGCTATTCATTTATGGTCAGCAAAAATTAGACAGCAATCCTCATACAATCTTTTGCCGCAATTTATACCAAATAAAATTCTGACTGCTTTTATCCATTTTCTTTATGTACATATATCGCTTCGTCCGCTATATACACCACCCAGATATACATTTGTATGCGCCGACCGCTAACTATATAATTCAAGGCACATGGCAATTAAAATATCTGTTTTGTAAATATACTGAACCAATATAGCATCATACAATGTATTTATTAATCCATTTGTCCTGCTTCTTTTTTTTTCCTTCCAAAGGTCCCGTCTCTTGAAATCGAAAAGAAAAAAAAAATAAATAAAGAAAAAAAAACACGCAATAAAACAAAACACCGAAAGTCCAAGAGATGGGACGGAGGCGTGTGCCACTATACTTGTGACTTGTGAAATAGGCCCCTTGTAATAAAATGCCACGATGTAAACAAGCAAAATAATATAACATATACACATGTACCGTCAATCAAAAGGAGTAAAAGCAATAAGTTGTTCAATCCACCCCATCTTCATTCTCCCGGACACCCAATCCAGGAGAATGAAAGAGGTGGAGAAGAAATACAACATATAATTCCTAGAAATTGGTTGGTTCAGGAATTCTCATCAGCCTCTCCGTGAAAAATTCGTGAAGACAAATTACAGAAGATATTGTATACCGGATGATGCGTAACAATTCTTATTCTTCAACTACATATCCACCACCATTGACATTTTTTAGTCACTTACACACCCTCATTTGTGCCCGTCAGAGGACCCCATTTTCTAACAAAAACGTCCTCAGATTCATTTTTTATTGCGATATTTCTCTCAACTTCTCGTATTTTATATATATATTGCCTGGCTCTGTCAAATGAAGGATTTATTCCCCAAAGTCTACAATTATATATGTGTTTCTTTATTAGAAGCACAATGTGTCTCAAAATGACGCTATCATTTGGTGTACTTAGCATGATTTGCTGGCTTGACAGCGCAGTGGTCAAAATATTTAATCCATGGAGCCAAACCTGAACGCTTTGCCATAATCTTTGGGAATGAAAACAAACCCAGAACAGATGGAGTACTGATTCGGTTTCTTCACCGCAGAAACTACATTCGTCCGACTCAATTCTACCCCATAACTTTAACTTACTATTTGTAACAATAATTCTATGTATTATTTTAAACTGGAAATACTGAAGACTAGAATCAGGTGCAACTTCACGAGCATTAACATAGATTTTGACCCAGTCCAGGGAGGGGGCACGAAGTTCCTCATTCCATTTTTTCTCTGTGCTTGCAGGTTTCAATTTTGATGCTTCCAAAAGGTGTTTGTAAATGAACTTCGAACATTTCTGATTCTTTATTTTATTAAGCATAGAGTCGGGTGGCTGTAAATAAAAACGGCCGAATTGTATGTTTTTTACTTTTTTTTTTTTTGTCATTTGGAATGTTGTGAATTATAGCATAATATAACATAAAATCTTTTTTATCAATATGAAATTCTTGACTAAACTTTTCGAATGTTAAGAATTTACCATTTCCTTCAATTAAGTGACTTAATTGGGTTGCACCTTTCTCCCACCACCGGGAAATTGTTTTCCATTCCGAGCATGGGCCAAAATCATAAAGTACGCTGTCTTTTTCTATATCAGTTGTCCTTTCACATTTTAGCAATTTCAACCATGCAGACAGAACGTCATTCCAGAAGGGGTTATTTAAATGTCTCAGTAATTCTCCTACACCTTCTAATCCCAATCGCCACATATCTTTCCCAGAGGGGTTCAGGATTGCCTCCATTAAAACTGAATATGATGAACTTTCCGAAAATCTTTTTACCCATTTTACTTTCATATAATTTGCAAAAGTGTACAAATCTATCATATTAAGCCCCCCTTCATCAATGTCACAGATTAAAGTTTTCCTTTTTATCTTATCTGGTCCCCCTCCCCATATGAATTTAAACAAAACAGTGTTCAAATCTTTAAAAAAGGAAGAGCTTGGATTCGGTAGAACCGAAAACAAATGAACTAAAAGGGGTAGGACAAAAGTCTTGATTATTGTTATTTTACCCAGTGGCGTTAAATCTCTTCTAGACCATTGTCCTACCAGCTTTTTGATTTTTGTCATTTTTTCTCCAAAATTCGTTTCCATTTGTCTCTCGTGGTCTTCGCAGAACCACACTCCCAACAACTTGAATCCTCCCGGGTCCCAATTTATTCTGTATTGTTGACAGAGTTTTACAATATTTCCTTTCGCACTGCCAAACCAGATAGCCCTGGATTTTTCTACATTCAAACGGAGACCTGAACAGCCGGCAAATTTATCCAGGAGACCCATGGCGGCCTCAAGAGAACGTCTAGTTCCATCCAAAAGAAGTGTCGTGTCGTCAGCATATTGCTGAATTTTTATTTCAGAGTTTTCTATTTTTATTCCCTTGATCTTTTCATCCTCTTTTACAGCCATAGATAAAACTTCAGCTACTATAATAAATAGGTAGGGCGAGATGGGATCACCCTGTCTGCAGCCCCTGCTTAACAAAATCAGACATAAAACCATTATTTATAACGCAACTTTTAGATTTGTTTTGAAAAATGTTAACCCACCGAATCAAGTTTTCGCTAAAGTTGAACGAGGCTAGTGTTTTCTTTATAAATTGCCAAGAAACGGAGTCAAAAGCTTTCTCGAAGTCGATGAGAAATAGTAATCCTGGTATTTGGTGTTCGTCGGTGTATGTCATTAGGTCAGAAATGAGTCTAGTTACTTCCCCTATATATCGCCCCTTCATGAATCCCTTTTGTGTATCACTAATTATTGATGGTAAAACATGTCTAATTTTATTGGCAATACAAGATGAAATGATCTTGTAATCTACATTTAGTAAAGAAATTGGCCGCCAGTTTTTCAGGCAGTTTCGATTTTTCCCTTCTTTAGGAAGGTACGTAATAATACCTTGTTGCTGGAAAGTTGATAAGCATCCTACAAACTAAACTTTAGGTCAATTATAAATACACAAGCTACATACCTTCAACATGACTTTTACAGTCATTGCATACAGGATAATAACACACCTCCCCAACACAAAATAGAAGAACAGACTGATCATATGGCCAAAACCTGCCCAGGTGTTGGTAATAATCCATGCAGGAGAATTCCATTATTGTGAATAACAATGGCAAGTTGTAGTAAACCCACTATCTAACAGTGGGCCTAACCCAGCCTATATCACAGGTATGCTAAAGCCTAGCTTTCTAAACCTATAGTGCATTTCAAAGCTAGTCGCCTGAAAGTATAATGTAACTTGACTGCAGGTGTAAATATAAGCCCACTATGGTGTATTGCAAAATATTAGTCACCATGAATAACTATCACTCTTACAAATGTCAACTATCATATTTTGGAAGGAAACATACAGTTCAGCGAGAATCACTAAATGTATCGCCTTTTATTTATCTCGCATTACGAAATGAAGGCAGATATTATTGGAAGGGAAAGCGGATGTCGATGTCGGTGTCGGTGTCGGTGTTCTGGCCCGGAAATTATAAGGTTCTTGCTTTAGCAAATCCCCCCAAAAAATCAAAAAAAAATCTGAAAAAAATATGAAAAGTGTATGGGGGTTCTCCACCTGGGGATTCAGTTATGGCACTAACCCTGGAGAGTCCTTGGGTGCTCCAATTATCGAAATGTCTGTGATAGTGTTTTTCGTTTAGCTGAAGTGCACATGAACATCTGTCGCTGGATTTATGATCAGTGTTTTACGATAAGAGGATATACCTGTGCTATTTTTGAGATGAAATATTATTTTTTGTTCAAATTATGTCAAGTGATAGTGCTTTTTGTTTAGCACAATTGCCCATGTACACATGTATGTGTGTTTGCTATAGTTATCTGCTGTCAGTGGATGATTATGAAACTTGGTATACATGTTTCTTATGATTAGATTATGTATCTTTCCTATTTGTGAGATGACATTTTAATGTTGTCCAAATTATGGCAATTGATTGAGTTTTTTTGTAAGCCCCCAACATACATAGAAAGTTTGTAGTATTTGTCAGATGTCAATAGATAATCGCCAATGGATTATTATAGTACTTGATACACATGTTTCTTATGATTAGAGGATGCACCTGTGCTATTTATGAGATGAAATATTAATTTGTGTCCAAATTAACAGGTTTCGTCTGAGTAATTTGCAATGATAGTGTACATACATGTACACTTGCACATGGAAAGTTTGCTGAAGCTGTCAGCTTTCGTTGAAATGAGTTGTCACACAAGTTTAATGCGATTCGGGGTTGTGCATTTGCTATTTAAGAAATACGATATGAAATATTTTATACTTTGTATCATTGATAAGGTTTTTGTTAGGCAAAAAAATTACAGGTACCTATCTATGTACATGGAATGTTGGGATTCTCAGAACGCTTTTTATATTTTCTGGTAGAACTTGACCCAAATGTCAACGGTCTTGACAAGATCTCAAGGGGTAAGAAAAATACTTTGGGTCGGGCGAAATGGCCTCTCATGCCAGGAAAGGTCACAAAAAACCCAGGCCAAAAAGGGTTGAGTTAATGAAGGGAAACAGAATGTAACGGACAGGCTCTTTCCATGTAGTAACACTGTCAGTCAAGAATCGTTTAAAACAGTTCATGTGCCGATATTATTGCTGCCGCAGTTAGGTCATATTGAGACCAAGACTGGTATGAAAGAAACTGTATGTCATCTAACTCTTGTCACAGCACTGCGTAGTCAATGGTAAATGGTTTCCAGAAGATGGAAACCTTGCGGAAACCCACAGTAAGTGGCAGGTTTCCGGTTATTTTCTGGCAAGTTTCCCATTAGTTTCCGGTGAATATAATCAAGTTTCCGGTAGCCGGAAATCTGGTTTCCGGCAGTCTGGAAAGCAATAGGTGACACAGATTCCCATTAGATTCTGGTGGGTTTCCGGATCTGGAAATCGTGATAAACTTGAGAGAAACCCACCGGAAACCCAGGTTTAAGTTACCGGAAACCAGCAGGCTTCCATTACTTTTCGTACCTGTGATCTGACTCAAGACCTATGATTTATCACGAATATCGGTTGAATGCAATGCTGCATTGTCCCTCTGTTTGCTTTCTGAATGGTAGAAATCGATTTCTTAGCAAAGTTTCAAAATGCAAACCATGCATTTCAGCCACATTCTCCTTCAGTCTTGTTGTGACTTTTTTCTCCCTGCACATATTAGTATGACAGGTAGTTGCATGTATGGGCAGGATAGTGGAACTCGGCAAGATACTGGAACTTGGCAAGTTACATCAATTTGACATGTACAAGGCTAGGGTAACGTAAAATACACATTGAACAAAACTTGGACTTGCACTTCTAACTGTTATTAGTTTCTCCTTATGTTCAAGCTGCTTTCAACAAAGGTAAATCTACATTTGGACATCTGGACGTGGTGGTTAACAATGCTGGAATCATGAACGAAAATACCTGGCGGTCATGTGTGGACGCTAATCTGGTAAGCTTAGTTTCGATATTCTGAATTCTTGAAACTTGCCAAGTTATAGTAGATTTTTCTTTTCTTGGCCAGGGTTATCAATATGACGGAGATGGGAAGGATGCCGCCAATAACATTCTCTATTTCGTGATGTAAATTGCAATGCTGGTTGCATGCCTCCCCTTGCCACAAGGTGGCTGCCGAGTATATAGACGGACGTTTGGGTACCCCACACTTACAAGATTGCTTGGAAATGTATCGTCTGCATTGTTGCTTAGTGATAAACAGTGTGCTCTTTGGTCGTAGTTCAGTGTCAGCTTCATACCTCGGGATAAGTGAAACTGAATACTCCCCTAAGAAACGTGGTCCCAACGGACATGCAGTTCTACGATCGTTATTATGCCGAGCGTAAATCTACGAAACGGACCCGATTACTTTCGGACGATCCTACCATGAATTTGGTATAAATCGCCATATGAGAGCCATGATATGTTTGTTTTGTAAGCTCTCTACAACACTGAATATTTTGGGTCAAATTGATTGGATAATCTTTTCGCAGGGGGATTCTCCTTCAAGAGTGAATGTATACATTTTGTACTCTTGCGGATTCAAACTTCGCGACTGATTAAATTCAGGTGACGTCATCATCCAACGAGTTCGAATGGAGTCCAGGTCAATCGAGATACTCTCTTCCTCTGAATATAACGAGAAGTTGTGAAAGCGATACCGGTTTGTCGCGAAATTCCGGGATATTCCCGAGGTAGAGTGGTATAATCTAGACGATTCGCCTTATGCAATAACTGTATCTGACGTTGATGCATCGAAGGTTTCAATTATCACATAAATGACACTGCTTCTGCATCAGGGTTGTTTTAATTTACAGCATCATACCGTTTAATGGCCACTTACTAACTTGATACTTCATATTTATTTATCACCAGTTATTATGAAAGAATCGAGTGTAATTTCTAAAATTCATTATTTAAGGTAGGTGTGATATCTGGAACTATGCTGGCGGTTAACCACATGAGTAAAGAAAATGGTGGAAGTGGCGGAGTAATAATCAACACGGCCTCTAGAGCGGGTATGTTCTTCTATATATTGATGAAATGCAGATAAACCATTCAACCCTATATGAGTTGGGTGATGTGGGAGCATCCCGAAACTTCCACACTATATCTTTGTTTCAGATTCTACCAGAAAATGCAAATTAAGAAAAATTAAATGGCCGCGCTACTGGTGATGTGATTTTCATATGTTTGACCGATTATATATATATTTGTTCGATTATACGCACAGAAGAATAACTCAATAATCAAAAATGTGATCTAGTTTATGTGCGTTTTAAAAATTTGTGAAGAAAAAAGAGGAAAATGTAACTTTTCTGGCAACCCACCTGACCGCCATTTTGATTTTTTCCATGATCGTCTGGTGAAGGGGATGGAGATATGCAAATAGGCATAAATGGACCCCAATATCTTAAGCGATTACTATAAGTTACGAAGGTTCAACTCTCATTTTTTTCTGATCAGGAGAAAAGTTCTCGGGAGAAAATATTGTCCATGTCGGTGTATAGTGTTGCCGATTCCGGTGTCATTGCTCTCCGACAGATCAGAAGTTCCAAAAATAGATTAAAATTGATCGCTCGGTCTTGAGGTTTACATTTGCATGCGAGTATCGCGCACGGCGGACAATTCGGTGTTGCCAGCAATTACCGACTCATTCCAACGTATGGATCGGGACGAACGCGGGGACATTATATTAGAACGTCCATTGGGTGTCAATATACGTGAGCGGCATTGCACTGCTCCGTCTCACATTGCTGGACTAGAAATTGCATGAGTGCAGATCATGATATACAATTTCCATAGGCCTATTAAATTCAGTTTTGCTGTCACCTCGCCCAAATTCCCTCAAATCTAAGCGTTGACAGTAGAGTTTCTCCCACCCACGATCATCTTATTATTCATTGTGGTAACTATTTCCAGTGTAGGGAGGTGCCTTTAACAAAAGTGATGCGTAAATTCTACCGGGCCTGGCGTAGGTGGCGCACGCCATTGTGCGTATACGATAGCCCTGAATGTCTTTCTGAATTTGCCCATACCAGGGCTTGGAGAACTGTCCGCATGGTGCATTTTCCCAGTCTGGATGTGGCAACATTCGCACAATAACAATAGAACGTGGACTCCATATTGGACTATATGAGATCGTGTGTCTTCTGCCTGGGTTGCTCGCGTTGATGGTTTTGGTTTTGAGTCATGCATACAAGACTATTTCGGCGCTTCAAACCTGAAGATTTATAGGAAATTTATATCAAGGCTGTCGAATGTACATTTCTGCTCGGCAGTTCAGATTGTGTGCTACAAGTGTCTTGAAAAGAGCCAAGTAGCACTGTGCTCGACAGTTTTCTCGTGGTCTCTCAAATGGGGAGTCATATTTTTAGCTGTGTGGATATTACGTGCATATATGTCCAATTGTGTCGCTTTGTTAATCAATGTCTCGTTGGAAACAACAGTTAAACATGAAAAAGTAATTTCAACTTGCAATTTACTTTTTTGTTTTATTCAACTGTTACTTGTATGAAAGCAGACTTCCCTTTCCTAATCCGACTTGTGAAATGGAATCTCTCAATGAACACCTGTACTAGACGCGTGCTGATTTTACATAACCGTGCTAAGACGTGTAATAAATGTTATAGAATAAAATATATCTTTGGCACATACATGCGTGCTTAAAAAGATAAAAAAAATGATGCACCCTCAATCCCAAGGCATGGTAGGACTAATTCACCTTTACATAAACTTGCCATTGGACAATGCCAATCTTCCATTTGTTTTTGAAAATTTGAATTGACCATTCAATTGCTTCAAAACTGCAAGATATCCCATGATGAACTATTGCTATTTTAAATCTCCGTTTCTATATTTATTAATTCTCAGGTTTGTGGCCATACGAACATGACGCCATACCAACATACGCCGCCACAAAAGCCGCTGTTATAGCACATACATTAGCGTGGAGTGTAAGTAGATGGCTGAGCGATAGAGAGAAAAGCCTAGGAGAGTGGTAGAGACGCGACATGATAAGAAAAATTGGGATTTAAGGGTAAAATACTCGGAAGGCTGGTGGGCGATATTAGATGTGGGCTGGGAAACATAAAATTCGACTATTAAATTGTTTCAAATTCTATCTTGTAACGTGTTTGTACTTTTGGGAACTGGATAATAACATTTGTCTCTTGCTGAATACTGCCCCCCCCCCCCAACCAAGTGAACATAAATGTTTATATCCCAAAATACCATGCTAAATTGGAAATAGGCATTCGCAAGCTAGTGCGTTTCCTTACAAACCGTTCATGCCCCAACTTACCATGTTGCTGGAAAATGGTCATTCCTTATCTGGCGCGCCTCCTTCTCAAATATTCATGTATTCAAAAAGATATTTGCAAGCGGACGCGTCTCCTTATATAATGTTTATATCCCAACAAAACCTGGGGAGCCTTGATACATCCCAATCTTAATAAATTAACCCTATCTGGCCTGGGCTTTTTGGGACCTGTCCAGGCCTGGGGATAGGGCGAAATGCTCTACCCAATTATTTTTCTTACCCCTTGAGCTAGGAGGTTGAAACTTATCACACTATACCCTTGGGTCACGCTCTAACGGAAAATGTAAAAAAAACGAAGATGACCGCTTTGATGACGTCATAGTGACGTGATTTACAAAAACGCATTTTTGGTCGATTTTTCGGTCAGATTTTCTGATTTTTTTATTTTTGCAAATTCTCCGCAAAAGCTGCATGATAAATTAGTAAATATTAATATATCACTTTTCTGCTACCCCATGTGGCCGCCATCTTGGATTTGCCCATGGTCCTCTGCTCATGGGGGGTCATGCAAATAGGCTCAAAATGACCCCAATATGATAAACTATAAAGTCAAGGTTTCAGCTCTCCATTTTTTGTCGTTCCGGATATATAGCGCAGAAAGTTTGTTTGGGGGGGGGCCCCCTCCCCCCAGGCCAGATAGGGTTAAAATCCTATATGCTTCTCTATCGTATGGTCGGTACAGGATCTTATAGTCGCCGATCTCCCTCCGTGTTTTGTTTACATCTAGGTCTTCAAACTCTTGACCAATCGTAGCCCATCTTCTCTATTCTCTGGTGACATGACTCGGAGTTGATCGATACAGTCGGCTATAGGCTCTATAGGGGTACTTCGTATACCTAAATCATGAATTTTCCAGCCTTAAAACAAGAAATATCAGCATTTCTTTTCGATTCTCGCTTTCGAAATTTACTTTTACTGATTCAAGCAACTTTCTGATGAAGTTCCACTATGATGAAATAGAAATATTGCAGAGAAAATACCCGATATACAGAAATAATTCAGTCGCTCGACGAAATCACTTCCACCGACCTGTTCAGAGCCTCTTCGTCCAGCGACTGCGAAAAATAGCTCGGGCAGCAGCCATGAGGACCCTTCGTGGACCAAATTTTGCAAATATTTGGCGAAATTATCCCCTAATCCGACTGAAAAATGTGGCAGTAGGTACAAACGTATGTCAGACTTTAAAATGTCTCTTATAACGAGTCGACTTTTCTGTCAAAAATTTCGCCGTTACGTTGTTAAGTTGAAAGGGGTTGATCGCTCGCTCGCTCGCTTGATTAGACCCCGTGCGCTGTTGTGCGCTGCATGCGTGCTTTGCTCGGATGTTTTGTCGTTGCTTTTTAGGACTTCCCCTGTCCTAATGCCGCCATTTATAGATAGTATAATTCCCGTTTAAATTGAGGTCATTTAATCCAGACTTCTGGCATGAAACAGCGCGGGAGCCGATGTCGCCTTTTCTTGGTTAGGCCGAGCGTCGAGTTCGGGAGTGGAAATGTCGCTACTAAAACGGATGCGATTGGTCGGTTTGCAGCACTGCATATTCCTGACATGAGATCACAGGACACGGAGGGAGATCGCCGAGTATAAGATCCTGTAGCGACCATACGATAGAGAAGCATAGAGGATTTTAATTTATTAAGATTGGATACATCCCTGCTACATTTCTAGTCTAGGTAAGGTACAACACGGAAGGCACAGAAATGTTACCGCTGTAAAAAATGTCCTATAAGAAAAACTGTTTGTGTCCTATATTTCAACCTAGCTAGGAAATGTTTTCTGGTTTGCAATTTACGAAGAACATTTTTGCTAATAAAATATATACGAGAAGGGACATACAAAAAGGATCAGATGAAATATGCATTTGTCGGCCGTCGTCAAAGATTATTGGCGTCCATTATAGAAAGGCCTGATGCGTTGAGCGCCAGTTACCGAACTCAAGCGTTAGAACAGGGTGCTCTCCCGTATTCCTGCAACATGGTGTTCCATTTAGAACAGGGTGCTCTCCCGTAATCCTGCAACATGGTGTTTTCATTTTTCCGTGTATCACTGACTAATATTCTTCAATCTCAAGGATTAGAGTATAATTTAGTTTACTTGTGCTTTGATTGTGCCTATTCATATGAACTCTATATTGCATTTTGTCGTCTTAGCGTGAGGATATTTGCTTGCCTGATTGTCCTGGTTTGGATGGTAGAATATCCTGGTTTGGATGGTAGAATATCCTGGTTTGGATGATAGACTATCCTGGTTTGGATGGTAGAATATCCTGGTTTGGATTGTAGAATATCCTGGTTTGGATGATAGACTATCCTGGTTTGCATGGTAGAATATCCTGGTTTGGATTGTAGAATATCCTGGTTTGGATGATAGACTATCCTGGTTTGGATGGTAGAATATCCTGGTTTGCATGGTAGACTATCCTGGTTTGGATTGTAGAATATCCTGGTTTGGATTGTAGAATATCCTGGTTTGGATGGTAGACTATCCTGGTTTGGATGGTAGAATATCCTGGTTTGGATGGTAGAATATCCTGGTTTGGATGATAGACTATCCTGGTTTGGATGGTAGACTATCCTGGTTTGGATGGTAGAATATCCTGGTTTGGATGATAGAATATCCTGGTTTGGATGATAGACTATCCTGGTTTGGATGGTAGAATATCCTGGTTTGCATGGTAGACTATCCTGGTTTGGATTGTAGAATATCCTGGTTTGGATTGTAGAATATCCTGGTTTGGATGGTAGACTATCCTGGTTTGGATGGTAGAATATCCTGGTTTGGATGGTAGAATATCCTGGTTTGGATGATAGACTATCCTGGTTTGGATGATAGACTATCCTGGTTTGGATGGTAGAATATCCTGGTTTGGATGATAGAATATCCTGGCTTGGATGATAGACTATCCTGGTTTGGATGGTAGAATATCCTGGTTTGGATGATAGAATATCCTGGTTTGGATGGTAGAATATCCTGGTTTGGATGATAGAATATCCTGGTTTGGATGATAGACTATCCTGGTTTGGACGATAGAATATCCTGGTTTGGATGATAGAATATCCTGGTTTGGATGATAGACTATCCTGGTTTGGATGGTAGAATATCCTGGTTTGGATGATAGAATATCCTGGTTTGGATGATAGACTATCCTGGTTTGGATGGTAGAATATCCTGGTTTGGATGATAGAATATCCTGGTTTGCATGGTAGACTATCCTGGTTTGGATTGTAGAATATCCTGGTTTGGATTGTAGAATATCCTGGTTTGGATGGTAGAATATCCTGGTTTGGATGATAGACTATCCTGGTTTGCATGGTAGAATATCCTGGTTTGGATTGTAGAATATCCTGGTTTGGATGATAGACTATCCTGGTTTGGATTGTAGAATATCCTGGTTTGGATGATAGACTATCCTGGTTTGGATGGTATATCCTGGTTTGGATGATAGACTATCCTGGTTTGGATGGTATGAATATCCTGGTTTGGATGTAGAATATCCTGGTTTGGATGATAGACTATCCTGGTTTGCATGGTAGAATATCCTGGTTTGGATAGACTATCTATCCTGGTATGGATGGTAGAATATCCTGGTTTGGATGGTAGAATATCCTGGTTTGGATGATAGACTATCCTGGTTTGGATTGTAGAATATCCTGGTTTGGATGGTAGAATATCCTGGTTTGGATGATAGACTATCCTGGTTTGCATGGTAGAATATCCTGGTTTGGATTGTAGAATATCCTGGTTTGGATGATAGACTATCCTGGTTTGGATTGTAGAATATCCTGGTTTGGATGATAGACTATCCTGGTTTGGATGGTAGAATATCCTGGTTTGGATGATAGACTATCCTGGTTTGGATGGTAGAATATCCTGGTTTGGATTGTAGAATATCCTGGTTTGGATGGTAGAATATCCTGGTTTGGATGATAGACTATCCTGGTTTGGATGGTAGAATATCCTGGTTTGGATTGTAGAATATCCTGGTTTGGATGATAGACTATCCTGGTTTGGATGGTAGAATATCCTGGTTTGGATGATAGACTATCCTGGTTTGCATGGTAGAATATCCTGGTTTGGATGGTAGAATATCCTGGTTTGGATGGTAGAATATCCTGGTTTGGATGATAGACTATCCTGGTTTGGATGGTAGAATATCCTGGTTTGGATGATAGACTATCCTGGTTTGGATGATAGACTATCCTGGTTTGCATGGTAGAATATCCTGGTTTGGATTGTAGAATATCCTGGTTTGGATGGTAGAATATCCTGGTTTGGATGATAGACTATCCTGGTTTGGATGATAGACTATCCTGGTTTGGATGATAGACTATCCTGGTTTGCATGTAGAATATCCTGGTTTGGATGATAGAATATCCTGGTTTGGATGGTAGAATATCCTGGTTTGGATGATAGACTATCCTGGTTTGGATGGTAGACTATCCTGGTTTGGATGATAGAATATCCTGGTTTGGATGATAGACTATCCTGGTTTGGATGGTAGAATATCCTGGTTTGGATGATAGACTATCCTGGTTTGCATGGTAGAATATCCTGGTTTGGATTGTAGAATATCCTGGTTTGGATGGTAGAATATCCTGGTTTGGATGATAGACTATCCTGGTTTGGATGGTAGAATATCCTGGTTTGGATTGTAGAATATCCTGGTTTGGATGATAGACTATCCTGGTTTGCATGGTAGAATATCCTGGTTTGGATGATAGACTATCCTGGTTTGGATGATAGACTATCCTGGTTTGGATGATAGAATATCCTGGTTTGGATGATAGAATATCCTGGTTTGCATCCTGGTTTGGATGGTAGAATATCCTGGTTTGGATGGTAGAATATCCTGGTTTGGATGATAGACTATCCTGGTTTGGATGGTAGAATATCCTGGTTTGGATGATAGACTATCCTGGTTTGGATTGTAGAATATCCTGGTTTGGATGATAGACTATCCTGGTTTGCATGGTAGAATATCCTGGTTTGGATGGTAGAATATCCTGGTTTGGATTGTAGAATATCCTGGTTTGGATGATAGACTATCCTGGTTTGGATGGTAGAATATCCTGGTTTGGATGATAGACTATCCTGGTTTGCATGGTAGAATATCCTGGTTTGGATTGTAGAATATCCTGGTTTGGATGGTAGAATATCCTGGTTTGGATGATAGACTATCCTGGTTTGCATGGTAGAATATCCTGGTTTGGATTGTAGAATATCCTGGTTTGGATGATAGAATATCCTGGCTTGGATGATAGACTATCCTGGTTTGGATGATAGAATATCCTGGTTTGGATGATAGACTATCCTGGTTTGCATGGTAGAATATCCTGGTTTGGATGATAGACTATCCTGGTTTGGATGGTAGAATATCCTGGTTTGGATGATAGACTATCCTGGTTTGCATGGTAGAATATCCTGGTTTGGATGATAGACTATCCTGGTTTGGATGATAGAATATCCTGGTTTGGATGATAGACTATCCTGGTTTGCATGGTTGAATATCCTGGTTTGGATGATAGACTATCCTGGTTTGGATGGTAGAATACCCTGGTTTGGATGATAGACTATCCTGGTTTGGATGGTAGAATATCCTGGTTTGGATGATAGAATATCCTGGTTTGGATGGTAGAATATCCTGGTTTGGATGATAGACTATCCTGGTTTGGATGATAGACTATCCTGGTTTGGATGGTAGAATATCCTGGTTTGGATGATAGACTATCCTGGTTTGGATGGTAGAATATCCTGGTTTGGATGGTAGAATATCCTGGTTTGGATGATAGACTATCCTGGTTTGGATGGTAGAATATCCTGGTTTGGATGATAGACTATCCTGGTTTGGATGGTAGAATATCCTGGTTTGGATGATAGACTATCCTGGTTTGGATGATAGACTATCCTGTTTTGGATGATAGAATATCCTGGTTTGGATTGTAGAATATCCTGGTTTGGATGATAGACTATCCTGGTTTGGATGGTATAATATCCTGGTTTGGATGATAGACTATCCTGGTTTGGATGATAGAATATCCTGGTTTGGATAGAATATCCTGGTTTGGATGGTAGAATATCCTGGTTTGGATGATAGACTATCCTGGTTTGCATGGTAGAATATCCTGGTTTGGATTGTAGAATATCCTGGTTTGGATGATAGACTATCCTGGTTTGGATTGTAGAATATCCTGGTTTGGATGATTGACTATCCTGGTTTGGATGGTAGAATATCCTGGTTTGGATGATAGACTATCCTGGTTTGCATGGTAGAATATCCTGGTTTGGATGGTAGAATATCCTGGTTTGGATTGTAGAATATCCTGGTTTGGATGATAGACTATCCTGGTTTGCATGGTAGAATATCCTGGTTTGGATTGTAGAATATCCTGGTTTGGATGATAGACTATCCTGGTATGGATGGTAGAATATCCTGGTTTGGATGGTAGAATATCCTGGTTTGGATGATAGACTATCCTGGTTTGGATTGTAGAATATCCTGGTTTGGATGGTAGAATATCCTGGTTTGGATGATAGACTATCCTGGTTTGCATGGTAGAATATCCTGGTTTGGATTGTAGAATATCCTGGTTTGGATGATAGACTATCCTGGTTTGGATTGTAGAATATCCTGGTTTGGATGATAGACTATCCTGGTTTGGATGGTAGAATATCCTGGTTTGGATGATAGACTATCCTGGTTTGGATGGTAGAATATCCTGGTTTGGATTGTAGAATATCCTGGTTTGGATGGTAGAATATCCTGGTTTGGATGATAGACTATCCTGGTTTGGATGGTAGAATATCCTGGTTTGGATTGTAGAATATCCTGGTTTGGATGATAGACTATCCTGGTTTGGATGGTAGAATATCCTGGTTTGGATGATAGACTATCCTGGTTTGCATGGTAGAATATCCTGGTTTGGATTGTAGAATATCCTGGTTTGGATGGTAGAATATCCTGGTTTGGATGATAGACTATCCTGGTTTGCATGGTAGAATATCCTGGTTTGGATTGTAGAATATCCTGGTTTGGATGATAGACTATCCTGGTTTGGATGATAGACTATCCTGGTTTGCATGGTAGAATATCCTGGTTTGGATTGTAGAATATCCTGGTTTGGATGGTAGAATATCCTGGTTTGGATGATAGACTATCCTGGTTTGCATGGTAGAATATCCTGGTTTGGATTGTAGAATATCCTGGTTTGGATGATAGACTATCCTGGTTTGGATGATAGACTATCCTGGTTTGCATGGTAGAATATCCTGGTTTGGATTGTAGAATATCCTGGTTTGGATGGTAGAATATCCTGGTTTGGATGATAGACTATCCTGGTTTGGATGGTAGAATATCCTGGTTTGGATTGTAGAATATCCTGGTTTGGATGATAGACTATCCTGGTTTGGATGGTAGAATATCCTGGTTTGGATGATAGACTATCCTGGTTTGCATGGTAGAATATCCTGGTTTGGATTGTAGAATATCCTGGTTTGGATGGTAGAATATCCTGGTTTGGATGATAGACTATCCTGGTTTGGATGGTAGAATATCCTGGTTTGGATTGTAGAATATCCTGGTTTGGATGATAGACTATCCTGGTTTGGATGGTAGAATATCCTGGTTTGGATGATAGACTATCCTGGTTTGCATGGTAGAATATCCTGGTTTGGATTGTAGAATATCCTGGTTTGGATGGTAGAATATCCTGGTTTGGATGATAGACTATCCTGGTTTGCATGGTAGAATATCCTGGTTTGGATGGTAGAATATCCTGGTTTGGATGGTAGAATATCCTGGTTTGGATGATAGACTATCCTGGTTTGGATGGTAGAATATCCTGGTTTGGATGATAGACTATCCTGGTTTGGATGATAGACTATCCTGGTTTGGATGGTAGAATATCCTGGTTTGGATGATAGACTATCCTGGTTTGGATGGTAGAATATCCTGGTTTGGATGATAGAATATCCTGGTTTGGATGATAGAATATCCTGGTTTGCATGGTAGAATATCCTGGTTTGGATGGTAGAATATCCTGGTTTGGATGGTAGAATATCCTGGTTTGGATGGTAGAATATCCTGGTTTGGATGGTAGAATATCCTGGTTTGGATGATAGACTATCCTGGTTTGGATGGTAGACTATCCTGGTTTGCATGGTAGAATATCCTGGTTTGGATGGTAGAATATCCTGGTTTGGATGGTAGAATATCCTGGTTTGGATGGTAGAATATCCTGGTTTGGATGATAGACTATCCTGGTTTGCATGGTAGAATATCCTGGTTTGGATGGTAGAATATCCTGGTTTGCATGGTAGACTATCCTGGTTTGGATGGTAGAATATCCTGGTTTGGATGATAGACTATCCTGGTTTGGATGGTAGAATATCCTGGTTTGGATGGTAGAATATCCTGGTTTGGATGATAGACTATCCTGGTTTGCATGGTAGAATATCCTGGTTTGCATGATAGACTATCCTGGTTTGCATGGTAGAATATCCTGGTTTGGATGATAGACTATCCTGGTTTGGATGGTAGAATACCCTGGTTTGGATGATAGACTATCCTGGTTTGGATGGTAGAATATCCTGGTTTGGATGATAGAATATCCTGGTTTGGATGGTAGAATATCCTGGTTTGGATGATAGACTATCCTGGTTTGGATGATAGACTATCCTGGTTTGGATGGTAGAATATCCTGGTTTGGATGATATACTATCCTGGTTTGGATGGTAGACTATCCTGGTTTGGATGATAGAATATCCTGGTTTGGATGATAGACTATCCTGGTTTGGATGGTAGAATATCCTGGTTTGGATGATAGAATATCCTGGTTTGGATGGTAGAATATCCTGGTTTGGATGATAGACTATCCTGGTTTGCATGGTAGAATATCCTGGTTTGGATGGTAGAATATCCTGGTTTGGATGATAGACTATCCTGGTTTGCATGGTAGAATATCCTGGTTTGGATGGTAGAATATCCTGGTTTGGATGGTAGAATATCCTGGTTTGGATGATAGACTATCCTGGTTTGGATGGTAGAATATCCTGGTTTGGATGGTAGAATATCCTGGTTTGGATGATAGAATATCCTGGTTTGGATGATAGACTATCCTGGTTTGCATGGTAGAATATCCTGGTTTGGATGATAGACTATCCTGGTTTGGATGGTAGAATATCCTGGTTTGGATGATAGAATATCCTGGTTTGCATGGTAGACTATCCTGGTTTGGATTGTAGAATATCCTGGTTTGGATTGTAGAATATCCTGGTTTGGATGATAGACTATCCTGGTTTGGATGGTAGAATATCCTGGTTTGCATGGTAGAATATCCTGGTTTGGATGGTAGAATATCCTGGTTTGGATGATAGACTATCCTGGTTTGCATGGTAGAATATCCTGGTTTGGATGGTAGAATATCCTGGTTTGGATGATAGACTATCCTGGTTTGGATGATAGACTATCCTGGTTTGCATGGTAGAATATCCTGGTTTGGATTGTAGAATATCCTGGTTTGGATGGTAGAATATCCTGGTTTGGATGATAGACTATCCTGGTTTGGATGGTAGAATATCCTGGTTGGATTGTAGAATATCCTGGTTTGGATGATAGACTATCCTGGTTTGGATGGTAGAATATCCTGGTTTGGATGATAGACTATCCTGGTTTGCATGGTAGAATATCCTGGTTTGGATTGTAGAATATCCTGGTTTGGATGGTAGAATATCCTGGTTTGGATGATAGACTATCCTGGTTTGGATGATAGACTATCCTGGTTTGCATGGTAGAATATCCTGGTTTGGATGGTAGAATATCCTGGTTTGGATGATAGACTATCCTGGTTTGGATGATAGACTATCCTGGTTTGCATGGTAGAATATCCTGGTTTGGATGGTAGAATATCCTGGTTTGGATGATAGACTATCCTGGTTTGCATGGTAGAATATCCTGGTTTGGATGGTAGAATATCCTGGTTTGGATGATAGACTATCCTGGTTTGGATGGTAGAATATCCTGGTTTGGATGGTAGAATATCCTGGTTTGGATGATAGACTATCCTGGTTTGGATGGTAGAATATCCTGGTTTGGATGATAGACTATCCTGGTTTGGATTGTAGAATATCCTGGTTTGGATGATAGACTATCCTGGTTTGCATGGTAGAATATCCTGGTTTGGATGGTAGAATATCCTGGTTTGGATTGTAGAATATCCTGGTTTGGATGATAGACTATCCTGGTTTGGATGGTAGAATATCCTGGTTTGGATGATAGACTATCCTGGTTTGGATGATAGAATATCCTGGTTTGGATGATAGACTATCCTGGTTTGGATGGTAGAACATCCTGGTTTGGATGATAGAATATCCTGGTTTGCATGGTAGACTATCCTGGTTTGGATTGTAGAATATCCTGGTTTGGATTGTAGAATATCCTGGTTTGGATGATAGAATATCCTGGTTTGGATTGTAGAATATCCTGGTTTGGATTGTAGACTATCCTGGTTTGGATGGTAGAATATCCTGGTTTGGATGATAGACTATCCTGGTTTGGATGGTAGAATATCCTGGTTTGGATGATAGAATATCCTGGTTTGGATGATAGACTATCCTGGTTTGCATGGTAGAATATCCTGGTTTGGATTGTAGAATATCCTGGTTTGGATGGTAGAATATCCTGGTTTGGATGATAGACTATCCTGGTTTGGATGGTAGAATATCCTGGTTTGGATGATAGAATATCCTGGTTTGCATGGTAGAATATCCTGGTTTGCATGGTAGAATATCCTGGTTTGGATGGTAGAATATCCTGGTTTGGATGATAGACTATCCTGGTTTGGATGGTAGAATATCCTGGTTTGGATGATAGAATATCCTGGTTTGGATGGTAGACTATCCTGGTTTGGATGGTAGAATATCCTGGTTTGGATGATAGACTATCCTGGTTTGGATGATAGACTATCCTGGTTTGGATGGTAGAATATCCTGGTTTGGATGATAGACTATCCTGGTTTGGATGGTAGAATATCCTGGTTTGGATGATAGAATATCCTGGTTTGGATGATAGAATATCCTG
>JAVTVY010018344.1:0-79594 GCA_036873755.1 Hanleya hanleyi
TTTCTGGGCAAAGTAAAGCGACTTTTTTCAGGGACGAAAAGTTATGTTTTGGAGCAACGACATCCCCTGGTATATTTCAGCAACTGAGTGCCGCTGTTTGTAGAATTATGCAGGAAAAATACAATGTTACAGTGATTGCATACCTGGATGACTACCTTATTATTAAAGATACTTATGCAGACTGTTTACGCTCGTTGAATCAGCTGATTGCCACGTTGCGATATCTTGGTTTCGAAGTGAACTACAATAAGCTAGATGGGCCAGCTCAGTGTCTCGTTTTTTGGGGCATACAGATTGATACAAACAAATTAACTCTTTCCTTGCCATATCCAAAACGCTGTGAGTTCATGGATTTGCTACACAAGTTTCAATGTAGCCGCAGAGCTAGCAAACGTCAACTAGAGACACTCATTGGTAAGCTGAATTGGGCGTGTCAAGTAGTTGCCGGAGGCCGTACATTCCTACGCAGGATAATAGACACCAAAGATAAACTAGTTGGAAGCAATCACAAGGTTGTATTGTCTTCCGATTTCCGCTCTGATATACGGTGGTGGATCGCATTCATGGATGTGTTTAACGGTAGTGTTAAATTCCAGGATAATAAACCAATAACATGCATACAGACTGATGCATGTCTGGACGGTGCTGGCGGCTACTTTAATGGTGATTATTTCTATGTGAACTGGTCCCTTGATATGGTTGAAACTGCTAATTGTCATATTATTGTGAAAGCAATTGTGTGTGCAATTAGGCGGTGGGCACCGGTCCTTCGTGATCAGAAAGTGATTATGTAAACCGATAACTCCGCTGCGAAATGCATGGTGAACAAAGGTAGTTCTCGGAACTCTACGTGCATGAAGTGGTTAAGGGAGTTATTCTGGTTACAAGCATGCAATAACATTTCGGTATCTGCCATTTACCTGGCCGGAAAGGACAATACGGTTGCAGACTGTATATCACGCCTTCACCAACCGTCCATGCTGACATATTTGTATGATTTGCTCCCAAGTTTGTCATTTCAACCATTTTCAGCTTCAGAGTTGTCAAATCACATGTCTCGTACTTTCATTGCTTACAGATGGTTCACACGTAACAGCCCACCTGATGAGCATAGTGACAAGGTTGAAAAGCAAGGCTTGGGCTGAGATTACGAAACGGACTTATAAAACTCAGTGCAAGTGCTTTCTGGAGTTATGTCGGCACCTCTTCCCACTTCCCTTATATGTGTTGTAATTGTGACCGAGCCAGATTGGAACCTGTTCCAATGTCCACACAGGGTGTGTCTATGTATATTGCCTATATGGTAGATGTTCGAAAATTTCACTATGGAACAATTCAAAACTACCTTACATGTGTATCTAACTTACATAAAGCATGTGATATGCCTGACCCAGTTAAGGGGAACTGGGATATTAAGTTATTGTTAAGGGGGGTTAAACGGGAACTGGGTGATGCACAGGTGGGTGCGAACCCAGTCACACCTGAGCAATTACTGCGATTACGTTATGCACTCGATCTAGATGACATCTTTGATTTATCACTGTGGTGCGCATGCCTAATTGAATTTCCTTTGTAAAGGTCAATTTGACCCTAATGTTGATTTGTCTATTGCTGATGCTGTTAAATGTGAAGATGGCTACTTGCTCAAGCTTAAACGTACCAAGACTTTGCAGTTTCGAGAAAAAGTCCTGGAGGTGGCCCTGCCCATGTTAGAGGGTCATCCTCTATGCCCTGTAACAACCCTGGATTGGTTGCTTGTTCGGATGCGTGTCTCACCATGCTCCCCACTTTTAGTACAAGCTGGGTTTCTGCCCCTTAGCTATGAGTCTTTTTTTGTCTAATTTGCGGCTTTAACTGCAACAGATTGGTTGCCATTCCAAGATATCGGGGCATTCCTTTCGGTGAGGGGTTACTTCCTGGGCTTTTGAAATAGGCATCCCAGAGGCATCTGCAGTATTTGATAGATTTCTCCGTATTAGGTCGGCATTCAGTTGACTGCAACGGTGCCTCAACTGGGTGTGTGTGATGTTGAGTTCTCTTGAACCCACTAGAGTAAATTTTGATGGGCGACGTACGTTAGTAATTGAATGGTAAAAAGCAGTGACTGATGGTTTGTTTCTTATGTCATTATCAAGGTTATTCCATGCTGGATTGTCAATGGAATAAATGATTTTTTTAGGATACTTAACCGAGTTCCAGGGGTCACATAATTTGCATCGTTTCTTAGGAGTTTGTCCAACTAGTGGAGTAACGAAGTTGGATATATAGTCTGGGCTTTCTCCATTATGTATTAAATACATTAATTTCAACTTTGCATTTTGACGTCTGATTGCTAGAGTTTCCCAACCAGTTTCGGATAGAAGGGATTCCCTGGAGGCATAGGCCGGGAAACCAGTAACTATTCGTGCAGCAGCAAGTTGAAGTTTTTCAAGTTTGTCAGCTTCTTCCTGTGTACAACCATCCCAGATCACGGAGCCGTATTCCAGGATGGGCCTGACAAACGATACATATATTTGCGATAAAGCCTGTCTACCAAGCTGATATTTAAGTTTCCTCATAATCGCTATGCGTCTGGAGGCAGACTTTATAACACTATTGATGTGGTCGCTCCATTTGCCGTCGTTTTGCAGGATTATCTCGAGATGGCGGTGATTGCTGGGGACATTTAGAAGATTATTATCAAAATAAATGTCGGGCTGTCGTGATAGATTTTTCATAGAAAATAGAAGTAGGATTGTTTTCAAAGCATTGAACTGTAGAAGCCGTTGTTTCGACCATTCTAATAAACAGAGTAAATCCTGGTTCAGTACATTTTCGATATCGCAAATATTGGGTTATGAAAATTGTATGCAGGAATCGTCAGCGAAAAGTCTGGCCAAACTAATAAACTTATCCGCTATGTCATTAATGTATATCAAAAACAACAAGGGGCCCAAAACAGAACCTTGTGGAACTCTTTGTGAATTTGAAAATATGTTACCCCAAACAACTTTGGATGATCTTTCCTCCAAGGTATGATTTCAACCAGTTCAATAAATCACCTTCTACTTCATATTGTTGTAATTTAAAGAGTAGACCCTTGTGCCATACAGTATCAAAAGCTTTAGATATATCGCAAAACACCATGCACGAATTAATGCCTTCATCTAAGGCTTCACATACACTTTGGTAAATTTCGATCAACTGATAAACTGTTGCGTGACCTGGAAGAAAACCAGCCTGGTACTTATAAAATAGGTTGTACGTTATGAAATAATTATAGATATGTTTGAACACGATTCTTTCCAGTATCTTTGACACACAACTAAGCAGCGATATGGGTCGATAGTTACAAGGAAGATGTGGATCTAGTTTTTTATAAATGGGTAATATATTAGAGTTTTTCCAACATTTTGGGAACTGGTTTCTGAACAGTTTGCACAATGGTTTACAGATGGTAGTAACACAACCTTTGAGCATTTTATGGCTGATCAAGTTTGGGCCTACCGCTTTGCTGATTTCTATATAATATCACATACTTCGTTTTCAGTAATGATGATGCTGTTGAGCTGACTATCGCTTTTATATTCAAACTGAGGTAAAACTGACGTTGAATCATCGACAGTGGATATCCAGGCGAAAAAATCATTGAGAGCGTTGGCTTTTCTATGTCACCGAAACAGGTGGTCTTGTATGGTTAGAGGTGGGATTTCGTTTGAACTTCCTGGCTCACTCATAAATTTCTTAACCCTATCTGGCCTGGGCTTTTTGGGACCTGTCCTGGCCTGGGGAATTTCGGCCTCCCCTAATTATTTTTCTTACCCCTTGAGCTAGGGGGCTGAAACTTACCACACTAAACCCTTGGGTCAAGCTCTACCAGAAAATGCAAAAGAATCCAAGATGGCCGCTTTGATGACGTCACAGTAACGTCATTATCAAAAACGGCATTTTTGGTCGATTTTTCGGTCGGATTTTTCGAATTTTTTATTTATGCAATTTCTTCGCAAAAACTGCATGATAAATTAGTAAAAATTAAAGTGATGTGAAATAAAATAGTTTTTGCCCAATTTTCGTCGCGGAAAAGCAGAAATTTTGAAGAAATATGACAAAAACTTCATTTTTCTGGTACCCCATTTGGCCGCCATTTTGAATTTTCCAATGATCCTCTGCTCGGGGGGTTATGGTTCTAAATGACCCCAATATGATAAACTATAAAGTCAAGGACTTTCAGCTCCCCATGTTTTGTCGTTCCGGAGATAGCGCAGAAAGTTTGGTAGGAGGTGCCATTTCGCTCCCCCCCCCCTTCCCAGGACAGGTAGGGTTAAGGGTTTTCCAATAAAACTTTGAGTCCTTTGGATTCGAGGTCTCCAATGCATTTTCAATGTTGTCATAATAATTAGCTTGGGCATACTTTTTCATGTTGTTAAAGTGATCGTAAACCCTCAAGTGCAGTATCCATCAAATGAAAGACTATTGCAAACAGCGTAGGAAAATATTTATTTTAATTTTTTACGATTTTATTACACAGAGTAAACTGCAATTAAAGCATGGTATTCTATGGTGGTCTGTTGCAATCATATCTAGGTCCAGTGACGTCACACTGCCTTAATACATATTTCAAACTTTGTATGCACTTTTCAATGCTTGATTCAAGCTTAAGGTGTGTATACTTTGAGTTTCAACACAGACTCACTGTTCCAATGTGCATGTTTCACCAAAATCTGGGATATGGTGACTCATGAGTGTCAAGTCAATTTGAGTCTCGCATTTAATTTCCCAGATTTTGGAACATGCACATTGGAACAGTGAGTCTGTGTTGAAACTCAAAGTTTACATTACCTTAAGCTTGAATCAAACATTGGAAAGTGCATACAAAGTTTGAAATATATGTATTAAGGCAGTGTGACCATAGAATAAATACCATGCTTTAATTGCAGTTTACTCTGTGTAATAAAATAGTAAAAAAATAAAATAAATATTTTCCGACACTGTTCGCAATGGTCTTTCATTTGATGGAAACTTTACTTGAGGGTTTACGATCACTTTAACTTTATTTCTACTGGTCTTATATTTATTCCAGTCGGTAGGTCGGTTTGATTTTATTGCTAATTTTTTTCAGTCTGTCCCTTTTTCTCATTTCCCTTCTTAACTCTGAATCGTACCAGGGTATTCTTTTGGTCTAATAGTCACTGTTTTTGACGGAATACATTTCTTTGCTAATTGGAGAAATTTGTTTGTAAAACTTTCCGCAGCCTCATCAACATCTTTTGTGTTATCCAAAAATATTGTCCAGTTAAAGTCTGAGATTAAAACGTTGAGGGAAGCAAAATCTGCAGCCTTGTATACCCAGACTTGCCTTTTGTGGGATCGTTTTATATAATGTTTCACCAGAAGCTCAATGTAGGTAGCCCTAGGTCGCTTATATCGCAGTCTACCCTAATAACACCAGCGTCTCGGACGTTTATATTGTCACTGATAACGATCGGATCTAATAATGTAGCTGAATGAGCGGTTACTCTTGTTGGCTCGTCAATAATGTTACTAATATTAAGACGACTAAAGATATCACTAAGGTGACGCGAATTATCGTTCAACAGGTCGTCATTTAGATCTCCGGTTAGTACAATATGTGGTTCGACAACAAGCGCCTCTTCGACCATGTTTTCATAATACTTATACGTGGTAGCTGGACTCTTAGGAGTAATATAGGATACATTAAGTAACATTTTCTTGCCTTTAACTTCTTAATGAATCCACATCGTTTCAAAAGTGTCAATTTATAATTCAAGTCGACGACAGCATTTAAGTTCAGCGGATGTATGTATCATGATCCCAACCCCAAGCATTCAATACTGAAGGATCCCTATCTTTCCTGAAAGGTTTGTCAAAGCCTTCTATGATAAGTGTTGGTTCGTCTACTGAGTTGTCCAAGTTTGTCTCAGTAAAACACAAAATATCAAAATCTTCAGCTATATCAACGACATATGGCATCTTATTTCTAATACTGCGAATATTTAAGTGAAGAATTCGAAGACCGTTGAATTCGTGGAGAACCACAATAATATTGCTATTTTGGCAGCAGCTTTGGAGAACCATGAGAGTTGCTAAGACTACAGATGATTTGAAGTTACGGTTCAAACATTGAATATAATCGAAAGTGTGCAAACCCAAGTCACATCCCATGGCATGGTATCAGAATACCAAATTTAACAGGAATCCGACAAGGAATCCTCGAGTTATTGCTCGAAAAAAAGAAAGATTTTGCGACCAAGCGACATCTCATGACGTGGTATCTACATACCAAATTTGAGAAGAATACGATGAGTGGTTCTCCAGTTATTATCCGAAACCAAATTTAGATTTTGCCATCAGGTGGTGCCACCTGTAATTGCAAGTGGGCGAAAGACAACGGAAAGGGACACCTCATGGCATGGTATATAAATATCAAATTTGGAAAAAAATCCTGAATGTTCCTGAATTATCGCCTGGAAATGAATTTCGGATTTTGCCACCAGGTGGCACCACCTCCAGGCGCAAGTGAACGAAACGCAATCCTAAGCGACATCTCATGGCATGGCATATACATACCAAATTTGAAAAGAATCTGATCAGAGGTTCTCAAGTTATTGTCCGGAAATGCATGTAGGATTTAAGGCGACGCCTCAAAATATGGTATATGCATACCAAATTTGAGAAGAATCAGAAGAGCGGTTCGCATGTTATTGCCCAGAAACACATTTCAGACGGACGAAACGGATATATGCACTGACACACAGACGGACGAACGGACAATCGGAATCTAGTATACCCCCTACTATGTACGGGGAGTATAAAAAGTGACAAGGTATGCATATAGCTGTGGGGAAAAATGTGCAAAGTTGGGATCTTATTGCCCTTGCCTGAAACTAAATGTCGGATGGAGCTTTAGTCCATTGGGGCTTTTCTCCGTTGTTTTTCTGTTCACTGGGACTTTTGTGCAAATCCCCAAAAGAATGCTGCACTTTTCTCATATTATTTTTTCATAGAATAACTTTCATTTATCAGGGGGCGAGGACACATTTTGTTGTTGTTGTAACATAATTTATTGTTGTTGTAATACAAATCACTTTCGTTATCAAGTTGGATAGATTGATTTCATGCACACCTGATACATCTTAAAGTTGTTTCATGCATTTATTCAGAAGATATCGCAAGTAAACATTGGTTTTATTCGGTGCATTACTCAAACATAAAACCTCTGTATACTATAAATATAGATCTATGCTGATAGTGGCACAAATGGATACCAAACTACTATTTATAAGTGTTCCCAAGGCATGGAAATTTCACAATTACAACTGAAGCATAATTAAAGTCAACTGAGTAATTGGTAAATGGTAATTCACGAACAGAAAAGGTTGTGGAGATTTAAACTGAAGATTTAAACTTCCACTTCATTATATATATCCACCACAATCCTCTATGTGGTTATTTCCCCTGTCCACTACCCTACAGACAAAAATTGATGCATGTAATATGTAGATGTATGTAGATCAGGGAAAAGCTTGCAAGATTCCATGAATATTTTGGAAGTAGAATGGAAAGAAAACATTTCTAAATACAGGGAACTTATTATTTTAATGATTTGACCACCCTGGATTTGAGAAACTTACCACAAAAAGGTCCATATTAGATATTGTTGGAATTAAACCATGATATTGATGGACAGAAAAGTGGATGGACGGACCGACAGACAAGGACCTGACCAATAAAACATACAAAAGGCACATCAACAGATTTCATCCTATACTGTAGATATGGAGTCCGGGGGGAAAGAGGACGGACAGACGGAAGGACCGGATGACAACAATACCCCCGAGCCCAATCGGGAGGGGTAAAAACTATACACAACAATCTACACAGGAGGCTGCCAAACAAATCTCAACCTTTTATAAACATCTGTCATGAATTCAACATGATGCAATAGACATCTAAACATAATTTCGCAAGCGTCATCCTGGGTCTCCATATAACTTTCCAGTTACGGTGAACAGTTCATTCTCACATTTATCTTTATGCTCTTGAGGAGAAGACTGACAGGACAAAACATTATGGAAATAGACAAAAGTCTGAGATGGACTCCATGGAAACATATTTAATGCACAAGCTTTCGACTCTCAAGCCAGCGCCTGTATCAAGTGATCTGTTGAATTTCATAAAATTGCCAGTAAATATACAGATTGTCCAACTGTTTATCCGTTTCCATGGATGACCGAATGTTACATAGACATATGCATAATAGTGATTCTAATTGTTTACGGTAGATACTTCATGTAGGAAGCTATTGTCTGACTCTTTGTGTCGCTGAAAAGGCTCAAGTCTGGACATATTGTTGTCACCAGACTTGGCTATTGTATGCATTGTGTCGTGATTCTTACATGGAGTATGAACCCTGTTTACTTATTCTCATGGAGGCTAGTCTTGAAGAACAGCAACTTAATACACATTGAGCCGGTGACGTTCTGACGTAACATCACAGAGAACGGATCATGTATATCCGATCAGGGTAACAAACGATGACGGATTAATAAAGGCAATTAGAGACGTATATAGATATATTCAGTTGAATTCAATATATAATGGACATCGGCCATACACGATTAACTGTGAGAAAGCTGTTTCAATCGTTATGAGATGCTTTGACTAATAACAAACTTCATGAGTTAAAAAAACTTTAGGCTATACTCATCTGAACAGCCAGAAATGTATCGATCAAGCCATGATCAGGCGATGTAGCATCGGCCGTATACGATTAACCCACGAACATTTACTAAAAAAGCCAGTCCCAAGGTGTATTTCATGCCACGAAGATCTCACAGTGAAACATATTCTTAGGCACCGTTTCCAATTATCGTTTGCGAATGAATCGTTTATTTCGTCGAATTTTCTCGAAGTCGCGATTTTCCAAGGCGCGAGGAAATGGGTTTTTTTCTTCAAAATAAACGATTCATTCGCGATCGCTGTTCGAATGTTTTTTTTTCTCTGTTGGCAATCGTTTTTCAATCGAGAAAATTTTCTCGAATAAAAAGCGATATCGCGATTCAATGGTTTTTTAATCGAGAAAATATAAGCGATTGAAAAAAAACACGATTGAGGATTATAGCCGAAAGTAGTACGGCAAGGTTTAGCCTGACTGACCCGCATACACGCTCGAGTTTCTATATCATAAACACTTCAGTCAGACTATAAGTTCGATCATTTTTACTTCTTCTTTTTCCATTCTTCTTTGCCTTGTGTAAAACTATAGCGTGTTTCAGTTCAGTTGGCGGTTATATAGATACGATGGGGATATTGAAAGAAATTGAAAACTATATATTTTTTTTTCATAGGAATAATGGTGAACGATATATACATATAATATTAACTTCATATTTGCATATATTTTGTACGGGACACAGGCCCGGATATGGTCAGATTGAGTCATTTGCACTTGCAATTTCGTCTATTATTTTGAGTATTTCTGTGTTTTAAAGCCGGTATTATTCCAGATTTCTTGTGTGGTATTTTTCGTGAACGTTTTCGGCATCTGTGCGTGCTGAAATTTCGAGTTGATGCGTCAGATTTGTGTTGTTCGCGTTTTTTTGGTCCTAAGATCACCATTTTCCTTGTGTAGATAGATGGCGTTGTATTGAATATAACATTGTCATACGGGGCTTTTGAGTCTTCGACAGCACTTAATTATTAATATATAGGGCGGGCTATTTGCAAAACTTTTCACAACTGTCATTATTTTTTTGCTTGTTTGGTTGTGTAAATTAATCTTTTCTGCATGGAGCTCTCTGGGTGGGAGTTTTGTTGTGCGGCTCCCTAACTGGGAGTCTATAAGTGCAAAAACCCCCAGTTGCCTGGCTTGTGGGATATTTGATGGTAGATGAATACGTATATTTTCAATAAATTATGAAAATTAATAAATACAAGGAAAAAAAATATATAAAAGAAATGATTCAAAGAAAATAATGATATTGATTATTTTTCACAATTTGATGAAAATACACGTATTCATTCACCATCAAATATCCCATAAGCCTGGTAATTGCAGTATGTCAAACACTGAAAGTGGGCTGAACGCGGTTTGCTTGGCAAGATGATCAAGGTCTCGCCTTTGGCTAAAAAGGAAACCTTGACGATGCGAAGATGTGTTTCAAAAGGCCTGTATAATTCAGGCCACGTGACTTGGTTGCTGAAGAATCAAATAACGCCCCTCACCGTGTGAAACGCCCCTCACTATATGTGAAATGACTGCATTAATATAAAATATGAATATAAAACGTCTTTCACCGTCCGACAGGTTTTCAAATCCCACATTTAAATCTTTAGTTTTGCGAAAAAGACGAAATCTTTAACCGATGATCGTACTCGGAAGAGAAATTATTTCTCTCTTGCCAGCTTAGTTAATCCAGTATGAGATGAAATTATATAATATTCAGGTGGTTTCTGGCTTGAGCTTCCCTTTGGAATCATTCATAGTTCATTTATCAAAATGTAAAATTACAATAAAAAGTTTTGTACATATGCGAATCCAACCGTTATATGCGATTCAATCACCATTGTGATATGTATTTAATATAAATATGAAATCACTGCCGCGAATATTCTTATAATCAATAAAATTAACTTGATGGTGATTTTTTGAACTTATTCACATCTCAATAGTTTAAAAAACTGTACCAAAACATGAATGGATACCCTTTCCTAATATATGTTTTACTATAACAAAATATACATATGTAATTACACTATTTTTCACCTTAATTAACCTAGAAATTCTCGGTTGGAGGGCTAAGCTGTTCTGGGTTACCGCCATGCGCCCATTCACACCTCTATCAAGTCTGTGCCATAATCATTCTGATAATGCAATCACGACGAACTCAAATCCACTTAGGATCTATACCCGGTATTTACAAAAACAAGCTGAGATTTGCGACTATCATCCTGTATTGTTCATACCAAGTTGCATGAATATATGAGGAAATTATCGGTCGTATGAAGGGAATGACTGAACATTAACACATTGTCGGCTCTCACGATTATTAAATGAACATGTAATTTTGTCATTTACGCTTCGCCAGAGTAAATCTGAGCGCGGACGTCACAGAAAGCATGGTACAGGTATGTGTATAGATATTTCTAGCATACAACCTACTTCGGCTTGTAGGAGACTATAGACCGTGAATCATATATATTATCCGGTTATCTTACGCATTTATACAGTATAGTATAGTAATATAGGTTTTCCATCGACAAATCCGCAACCAACATTAAATGTAGTTCCCAGTTCGCGGATAGAGCGGCGTACGACGGCAACACGGCCTATGTGTCAGATATCACTCCGCCTCACGGTTCTCTCGCACCTTGATAAAACCCCCGATTCCCTCGCGATTGAAGATTCGCGATCAAGAACGGATCGCGCATGGGTAAACGATTCAAAAACGATATCGCGAGAGAAAGGTTTTTTTCAGAAAAGGTTCAATCGTTTTTTCTAATTTTTTTTCTCCATATCCTCGCGACTGATTCGCGACTGATCGTTTTTCAATCGAGAAAATTGAAGAAAAATCGCGACTGAAGAAAAAACGAATAATGGAAACGATAATATCGACTGTATAGATTTTAAGATTGTAAGAGATTCTTTTTATCGAGCAGCTACTTCAGAAGATTTTTTCAGTCGGCTGAAAGAACTGTATCTTAGATTATTTGAGAGAAATCGGTTTGTTACATAAGTTTTAATATGTGCATGTTTTAATGTGTTGGATTACTTAGAATTTTGTTTGATCGTCGCTATATAGCTGAGATATTGCTGAACGCGACGTTAAACCTTAACTCTCTCTCTCTCTCTCTCTCTGTAGGACAAATCCAGGAAGACTGTGGATACAGTACGTATTGAATAATACTCGAATTACCGAAGATATTGGACCAACGGTTCCCAAATTCGTTTAATTTGTATTCCACGATCTCTGTTCAAGTTTGCGTTATGTAGCCTATTTAAACGAGCTTGTTTAACCTTCCTGTTGTATCTATGCTCCCCCGACTCGTTGTCAGAGGTAATGCTTCCCAAATACATTTAGCAGTCGCCAATGAGAACTAAGAACAAAAGATCAGTTTATCAATTGCTGGTGAGCCACAGATGCGCTGAAATATTTGCGTGTTAAGACGAACAAATGCTCGTTTTCATGAATAATTGAGTATCGATTCGCAGGAAAAGACAAAAAGGTTCAGTATTTTCTTGAAAATCGATACCCTTGCCAAATATATTTATTATTAGCAACTGGGAATGAATAGGTAAAGCATCGATGCCCCGGGAATGTCTTCCGGACAATACCCACCAACAAGTACTAAGATCGGTAAGTAGACTGTAATAAATGAACTTGAAATGAACAGACATGGACAAACGACCGTATTTATGAATATGTGGCTTTCTACATCCCACGAAATGAAAAAAAAGTGTCTGTAAAGTAGATATTTTGGACAAAAATATTTATTCTCAGCTTCCGGGAATACATACTTTCATATTTAAGAGGCTTTCTCTGGATTCGGCAATGTTAATTTTATGGGAGCTTTCCCCAAGTTCGACCTCATCACATGGGAACAGTCAGTGGTCAGTGCCTGTGAGTTCACCCTTGAATGGAAGACAAATGAAGTAGCTGACCTTAATCTCAGATATTTAATATAATTATCTTCTTAGAAAAACAGTATATCAGATATATCTAGAATAAACTTTATAGAATAGAATAAACTTTATTGCTCACTTATGCCCGGAGGTTAAAGGCACGACATATAAAGATATAATAAAATACGATAAAAAACACACACATGTACATAAGACAGAGCAGTAAGCTCAGGTTCAACAGAATGATTGTCAGATTGATATGATTTTTTACAGGGCGTCTGGCAAGATAGCGACTCACTGCTTGTCCTCTGTGATATGATGGAAGATAAACAGCTGAAACCTCTGGCCAACTCTTTTCCGAGGTAATAATCTGAGGTATTTTAATCTTTATTTCTCGAATAAAAGGTACACGATGATGTGTAGATAGCCAAATTCGGAACAACGACTGTTTAATCCAAATAAATCATCAAATCTGACCTCGTTTCACCGCTTAATATTGAGTTCACGTTGGCCTGGTTGATATCAGCATGAAGGGGAACTACTCTGCTTCCTGTTAATTTTTTGTCCATCTTGCAGTAACAAAATCGAGATAATTTTATTGGACAAAAACAGTAATAATGCTGCCTTCTGACGGGAATAGACGTATAGTCAGGTGGCTTAGGGTGATTTTTCAACATTACCGTTACAGGCCGGATAAAAGTGCCATATTTTGCATGATGCTTCCTTAAGGGCTACTGATAAGTTTAAGCCTAGGAGCCCTCTTGACTTCCCTTTATAATTCACGTGAAACACAAAAATCCAAGATGGCCGCCAGAGATGATAACATATTGATTTTCTCGCGTTCTGTGTGTCTTAGGAAGGGCAAATTGCTATCAAATTATGGCTTATTGAGGTATTTGAATCCGATTAGTTACAAATATACACATTACCTATAGCTAATATTACTTGCAACTGAACCCTACTCAGACCCGATGTGTTTTGGGTCTATTAATTGCATTCTTGGGCAGGTGGGGGGAGGGTTGTTCGCTCCCTATCTATTTTCATTACTCCTCGGGCTAGAGGACTGAAACTTTCTATACTATATACTTGGGCCAGCGCCTACCATAAAATACTTTCAAAAAATCAAGATGACCATCATGATGACGTCACAGTGACGTCATCTGGTCGGAAGACATTTTTCCGCCGATGTTTTTTCATCGATTTTTGTTTTAAAATATCATTGCGATGGAGAATGCTTATTTAGACTGAATACATTATTTTTATGCACTTGTTGGCAAGAAATATAACAAAAAATGGACGGAAAACAATGACAAACGCTACTTTCTGAGGGCACCTTATTGCAACCATTTTGAATTTAGCCATGATCTTTACACTTAGATGTAGACGACTGACCAAGGACGCCAAATGTGACTTTTGATGGAATTTTTTGTTAAAATGGGTATCCATGCTAAATTAGTTCTTTGTGTGGTAGGGTTCAAGGTGGAAGGGGATACTATACTATGGAATATTATATTGGGCTAATTTTTAGCCCATTTCCATAATTTTAGTGATTAACCATCTTGCGTTAATTCAAAATGGCGACCATGTGGGATTACCCGTAAATCACGCTTTTTCAGGTTGTCTATATAATATGCATTATTCTCAGATTATTGTGCAAATTTGTTAACATCAGTGGATGTCACATCAAAGTCTAACACCTTACACCTATTTTGAATCTGTTTGCATAATTTTCAGCTCAAAATATGATGGTTTAATTCAAAATAGCGAACATGGGGTATTAAAAAAATTCACACTTTTTCATGTTGCTTGAGTAGTTCAAGGCATTATTCTTAGCTCACTGGACAAATTTATCAAAACCGAGGGTTCTCTATGCATAGCCTGAAATCTTCCGCCCATTTTGAATCTATTTACATATTCCTAGGATCTAGATTTGATCGTCAAATTCAGAATGGCGGCCATATGAGGTCATCTGAAAATCAAACTTTTCATGATGCTCGTATAGCTCAAGCCATTATTCTTAGCTGGTTGTCCAAATTATCAAAACCGAGAGATCTCTGACCATAGTGGAATATCTTGCACCCATTTCGAATCTATTTACATATCCCTAAGATTAAGAATTGATGGTCAAATTCAAATTGGTGGGTATATAGAGTCATCTGAAATCACAGGTTTTCATGTTGTGCGTGTAGTTTAAGGCAATATTCTTAGATTATTTTTCATATGTATAAAAACCGAGAGATCTCTGAACATAGCCTGACATCTTACGTCCATATTGAATCTATTTACATATGCCTAAAACCAAGATTTGATGGTGAAATTCAAAATGGCGGCCATATGGGGCCATTAATCATACTTTTTCATGTTGCTCTTATAGTTCAAGGCATTATTCTTAGCTCATTGTGCAAATTTATCAAAACAGATGGATCTCTAAGGATGGCCTAACAACTTACGCCCAGTTTGAATCTATTTATATATCCCAAAGATCAAATTATGATGACCAAATTGAAAATGGCAGCTGTAAGGGGTCATCTGAAAAGCCTGCTTTTTCATGTTGCTCGTTTTGATCAAGGCATTATTCTTGATTTCACATTATAGCCAAATACCTTGTGCCCATTTTTAATCCAATTGCTTGTCAGATTAAAAATGATGGTAAAATTCAAAATGGCGACTGCAAGGAGTCACCCGGAAATTCGTGATTTTTTTCATGTTACTAGTATAATGCATGGCAGTGTTTTAGACAAGGTACAAACTTGTCTCGGACGGTTCACCTATACCCCAAAACGTCCATCCCACATCTGCCTATGCCCCTCGCATGCACAGTCGGAAATTTTCAGCGAAAGTCAACCCATAAACATCGAGACATCTCCCATCATACTCCACAGCACGAGACAGATAACAAAAGATGCCACACTCCATACCATAAAGAAAAATGTCCATGAGTGGGTTCCCATTGGGCCTATTAGGCTGGACATAGAAGTATACCGGTATGTCGGGGACCCGCCCTCTAGTACTTGAGATGTCTCAGGGTATTTTCAATCTTTCCTATTATGTACTGACTCGCGACCATTGGATAAAGTGCCAGCCTATGATGCTCGCTCTGCTGGTTTTACTCCTACCAGGATCATGGGGATTCCCCTTCTCTCGATGCATGTATTGCTCTATATGGGGTTTCCATTCTCTCGCTTCATATATGGCTAGAACATTGACGGGGCAAGATAGGATTGACCTCTAAGGTCACTGGTCCTTCGGACATTTCCGGGGATGACCTAACATTCCCAAAGATTATCAGTGATTCAGGCGAAGCGACTGCTCCATTAGCATTTACGTGACTGGGAAGCCAATTCACACTGACTGGGTGCCGGAAGTGACCGCATACACCGCCGGAAGTGATATTTGGTCCGAAGGTGACCATGCAACGGAAGTGACCTTTGACCCAGAAGTGACCTTTGGCATTGATCCGCAAATGACGTCGGCTCCACATGACGTCATCAGCCTCAGCCTCAATGCGCGGAAATTTCACCTTTATATACTACTCTAATATCTCGATATTGGTCCTCCAGCGGGAAAAAGTGAATAAAATGTATAGTAGTGTATTGGAAGCATTGCTATGCATGTCCAAAACCAGGTTAAATGGCCCCAGAACCTTTACTTTGGAACTATGGGGCCTTCTCGTGTCGCCCATAACTCAAGATTTTATCATATATGTCGGCCATCTTGGATTTTGGAAATCCCCACAAATTCAAGAGGGCTCCTAGGCTAAAATTGAAAAATAGGCATAAAGGGAGCTACTTGCCAAATTTGGTGCTTTTATCCGCTCCGTGTCAGATATTCATATCCGTGAATGGTTTGAATTAAGAGACGAACCCATGATGTTTTCCTTCGGACTTCAAAGAGTTTGTCCTCCAGCTTTTTCTCCACATAAACTGGGCCTTCATCTAAATATACCGAGATCCCACGAAGGTGGCGTATTGCCCGAAAACGCCGTTCGTTCATTGGCTGATATTTTAAACGATATTGTTCCAGTAATAACTGTACAGCCCTGATCTGCCCACAGGGCCTGGAACGGAGGTACGGAGTATAGAGGCCTGCATTATGGAGGAAAGCTGAATCACGCCTCAAGGGGGTTAGGGAGGTGAGAAGCAAACCAAAGGTGTTATATTTTATTACCTTTGGATGATTCAAAGACACAAACTCTTTTCTCCATTTTTTTTCATCTTCCCCAACACACCGACAGGCACGGGAGGTTGAATACACAGTTTCTTTTGATAGCCATTCCTGTTCTCGCGCTTTCGACCATCCAAAAAAGTCGAAAAGTCGAAAGCGCAAGATTCGATATCGACTTTTTGACCCTTCTAAAACAAGCCGTAAGACAGAAATTTCGATATCAAAATGCGACATCGTATCGAGCCCTCGCTCTTTCGTATCAAAACCTCGCACTTTCGCGTTCGTATCCTAATAAGGAAAAGTCTAAACCTCCGATACGAAACTTCGCTATTTCGACTACTCTTCTTCATAATATGAATCGATCTATGCTCGCCAAGAGGTACGGGTACCCAAAATATCAAAACGATAAACGGTAGCCTCCATAGAATCAGTGCCATTCTCAGTCAATTTGGCGACTGATGAATTTTCTGTCATGTTTAGAAGTATATCTTTCACCATATACCTATATACTTACATGCTGTTTCGTCCAGACTCGTCACTATGAGTGCAGATGAATTCTTTTCTCTCAGCATTTCCCGAACATCTTCAACTTTTTCCGACCAATTTTTACCTGAAACAAAACGAAAAAAAATGTACTGGTGTATTTGTATGTCTCTCATTTTTGCTTTCTTTTTCGATCACCTTGAACTCCACCCTTGCTTAGGGAGGTTCCATAACTTTCGAAAATATTCAAACAAGTGGTAGCATAGACATTAAACATTCAAAATAAATGATAAAATGTAGGGGTCACCGGGTTATGTTTGCAAAACACGGGATTTAATATGGTCTATCATATTAATTTAACCCTATACTCTAATATATGGGGTTAGAATAGGAATTTCATTAAAAATGTCATCTTTTCATAGAAAAGCCTCATATTTTTGAAGAATTGTCATTTTCTCCAAAATGCCTCAGTAGTTTTCTGGCACAATGTGGAATCACAAAATCTAATAAAGTAGGGGGCCATCAGGCTTCATTTCATTACAGTAAGATGCTGATATGGAAAACCATGGGCATGAGGTCAAATTATACCCTGATTTCCCGCAGTTTGCCAGCGTTCCTTCGTTGAGGTCATATTGTCTCAAAATTTGGAAAAACCAATATCCAATTCAAAAATTCTTTCACAACAGTTCTCTTTAAAATTTAGATTTTCCATTTTCCTTAAATTTCATTTCCGTACTTTTGTAGCTGCGTAAAATTGGATTTGTAGCTGGGTAAAATTGGATTTGTAGCTGCGTAAAATTGGATTTGTAGCTGCGTAAAATTGGATTTGTAGCTAAGTAAATTTGGATTTCTCTGGAACTTCCTTAAAAGAAATGACGAAATAATATTGAAAAAACATAATTGGTAAAGTGGGTAAAATGGCTACCAGCCGACTCCCCAAGTCATCATACCCGAACAATTTTAACGTAGATTGGTAGTGACGGCGACGAGGGAGTCATTTTTCGTTGCATGAAACTGATTCATAAATAGTTCTCAAACATATATTGAGTTCCGGAAGGAAGGTAGGCTGTGCAAATGGGGAATGTGTTTTGGTGTTTGGAAAGGACAAGCTCGTCGTTGTTAACTGTTATAAATAACTATAGGTCTGCTGTTTAGTACCAAACTTAGCTTATATCCATGTATTACCGATCTCGCCACTCTAACATCAAGTCAATTATGTTGCATGCGTCTGAATTATGGGGATTCCAGCGATGTGCACCGTTAGAACGGATTCCCCAGCGACGTGGATCGTCATAACAGATTCACCAGCGATGTGAATCGTTAGAACAAATTCACCAGCGATGTGAATCGTTAGAACGGATTCGCCAGCTATGTGAATCGTTAGAACGAATTCACCAGCGATGTGAATCGTTAGAACGGATTCAATATATGTCATGTAAACGCTGTTTAGGTACGGGAATAACCATCTCAAATGCAATGGAACTGGGAAAATGTGAAAGAGATTTAGACGTGGAAAGGATTTAGATACCCAAAAGAAAACGTACCACATGTTGCACCATTATAATTCTGCTAGCAAGTATGCCTGGGCAACAAATATCAAACTAACGCTATTTAAATATGGGTTTGAGCATGTTTGGGTAACCAAGGTGTGTTGGCAATGAAAATTTGTTTATTTTGGAATTTCCACAAAGAGTTAAAAGATTATGTTTACAGGAATGGCACTTCACAACAAATAATAGCTCGAGTTGTGAGTATTTCTGTGAATATAAAGTGATCCTTGCGCCTGAATCCTATTTGACCAGCAATGCCATCGGTAAGGGTAGGGACAGCAGGACTGGCAACTGATTTAGGTGGATACAACACAATACCTGGAAATGAAAGTTATTGTAACAAAAAAACTGTTGAGGACCAGTTCCATGTTATCCTAATTTGTCCATTATATGAAGACCTCCGGCACAAGTACATACCAACCACATTTTTGGACACCAGACTGAGACAACGGTTTTTAAACAGGGAAGTTTCCCTGTTTCTTGCAATGCAAGGTGAACTGGCTTATGGGTAATTTCAGAGGTGCCATCTATCCAAGCGATATGGTTTTCATTACAACATCCCTGCGCTAAATGAGAGAATGACTGAAACTTCCGCGTCACTCCGTTTATTGAACGCAATATGAAGTAGTTCGACCTAGTTTCGAATAATTTCGCTGAATTAATCCCACGACGAGCTGTTTCTAGGCGCAGACATTGAAAAATATGTCGGTTTCGTTTCCTGGTAAACAATTCTGCTGATGTCTTTTGAGATTTTCTTCGAAAGATTGTGTTTTGTCTGTAAACTGGTCAATATGGCACAAGTCGTAGTCACGGAATATGCCGACTTCATCTTCGGCTCTGACAGCCAATGAAATACACCGAATCGACGAAATGACGTCATGTTTTAAGATCGGCTGAACCCCACTGCCAAAATTATAGTGCAGTCCCGGTGAGAGAGTTTGAAAGGGAGAGAGGAGGAGGCAGTTTCGTTTTCGTTCCATCAGTCGACTGGAGAGTTTTGACACTGTGCGAATGTGGCATTCTGACAGATCGAGGTGTGTAAAACGTTTTATACCCGTCACTTAATTGATTACTTGTTTCCCGGCGCACACTTATTAATATTGTCAAATAAATGAATGTTGCAAGTTTCCGCGCTACTGCATGATTGGAGCACATGGCATGTCTGAAAGCCGCCGTTTTGTGTGCTAAGTTGCAAGGAAAACTTGATTTATTTCATCAAGCGAAAGCATCCTTTTTACTGCAATTTTCAAATTGACTGATCTTATCGTCTATTTGTTGTTGTTGATACATCATCATTTGTCATCTAGCAAAAGTAATGTTCTTGATTCTCATCATATATCCGTAATGACAGCTCGTTGAACTGGTCAGGGAAAAGGACTAACTGGGATATCGTCGCGGCATCAGTTTCGGACCGTCATGGGTTTCGGACCTGCCATCATTAAATGTTATTATCACGTGATCGCGCACGGTGAGTGACGTCATTTCTGGGGCTCTGAACGCTGGTGGGTGATTGCTTGTGGGTTGTTAGAGAAAATGCTGAAAATTCGTTTTGACGTGGTAAATATCTACCGAAACCTTTACACAGCATATATAAATGCTCTATTTGCTAATGCCACTTTTAGAGACTTGAATAATAGGTCATAGCTTCTGTTCACGATGTAGTAGGGATCTCTGTATAGCCTCATTTTTTCTGTCGTCTGCCAAGGAAATGGTGGCACGTGACCATGGGCTCCACCTCGTGGCCTATTTTTTTTATATATGGAAGACTAGAAGGGTAATGTCTTATATTGTATGTTAAGATATAGTGAAAAAAATTACTAACTTTCCTCCAGAAATTAAGGGGATAATGACTTGATTTTTAAAATCTGCAATTATTTATTGAGTGTAATTAAGATTAACTATATATTTGCACTAAATAGGTTAGGTTTTAAATGTAAATCAAAGTAAAATGCTGAAAAAAAGCAATAAGTATAATTATTTATCAAAGTTTACAATGCTTAATAATTACCGGTATAATAAATTACAACATTTCGTGTTGCACTTTGAACTTTTCCAAGTTCTTAATATTTACGAGCACCCTGACAATTCGGCGCGTCTGGCCCACCTTACTCACCGAATGTAATGACCTTTCTGGTCGCCAGGGGGCGTTTCCAAGCTGCCGGTCCGAAACCCATGACGGAGTCTGTTGTCAGGTATGTTCAACCTGATGTACTTAATCTGAAATCCTGATTAAATGCGTGCGTGCCGAAAAGTCATAATAATTTCGTCTGGTTGGTGGGGCCATTCTATATTTAAAAAGTCGTTTGCTTTCATCAGTCCATCTTTATTTATGGGTCTAGGTCACGAAGAAGGCTTAAGCGCGCCGAAACCCATACCACGAGGCTATATATCCCAATTGGGATAAAATATCCCAATTTGGATATTTTTTTCATACTTCCATATTTTCAAGCTGGCATATTTTGCTAGTTCTCCTGTTCGTATAAAGACATCCAACAGTGGTTAGTGATGGGAAGTATACCGCAACAACAACATCAAAAAGTATTGCACGTAATTGCAATTGCACAGAGAATGATGTCGGCGAGAAAAGGTCAGCAAAATTATACAATCGTATTGGCAGTTTTGTGAAGTAGATTCTATCTTGTTTTTGTAGTTTAGATGCCGAAATTCGACATTGCCGTTTAGTATGAAAATCGGTGAAAATATCCCAATTAGGATATATTTCAATATCCAAACTTTGATTTAATATCCCAGGTGGGATATATACCCCACTTAGTCCTTTGCTCTGACCTGTTAAAGTTGACAAAATAATTTTCCGTTTGGGCCAGGCAGTGGAGGTAAAATTAATTTTTGATGTTAATAATGGTTTTCTGTGCCTGTGATTTGAATTTTTTTTAGTAACGTAAGGGTATTTTTGCTGTGTGCAATTGCTGAATGTGATTTTAAAATAATTATTCGATGTACCGGTAGGCATACGTGTAATCTTGAAGAAGACCTCTAGGCTACTTATAGTATTTTCTGGTTGTCAATTGCCACAAAAATAAATGAATATGAATCAGATTCAGTGACTTCATTCTTGTACATATCTACAATAACAATGTCATTGAGCTTTGACTGCAGGTTGCAGTGTGCATGAATACATAAACCATGAATGAATGCCGCTATGCATCCTGGGCAACAATGTTCACTACGATGCGGACACCGACCTCGGCAATATTGTAGGTTTACTACCAAAATGTTATCTTGTCTAGTTCAGATAATATACAATTTTTAATCTTCGGTGTTGTGTTCTTTATCGGGGAACGGTAAAATTCCATTGGGTCGTCAAACAATTGTGATAGCAGTTGAACGCCTCGACAGAATTGTTTCCATCGTCCAGTGGTACAACATATGCAACTCTCATTTGCCTAGATTTTTTTTACAGTATTGATGAAGTCTCTTCAATAATTAGAGCTACGCTTCACAAATTCATACCACGTATGCAACGGGAGACACATCAGAAATATATTGAACAGGACCAATTCCTTCCCTGTTTTTTAGCAGCCTTGGATGCTTTCATTATTCTTATGTCATCAAAGAATGTTACAGAGAGAGATAGGTTTGATTAATTTTGGTCATGTCATCATGCCCTAAATAGGAAGCTATTACAGAGAAGAACCAGAGATAGCTGCATCATCAGTTGCTTAGATACCTATATAATTATAATATATTATATAGTATTTTCGTTATTTTGGGATTACACTATCTTAGTTTAGCACAGATTCTAGTGCAGAAAATTGGTCGAGTCCAGAGCGGGATTCGAACCAGCGACCCCCACAGTAAGGCACCTAATCGCCAGCACTATATGCCGGCCATCCGAACCACTCGGCCAACGGCCATCCAACTAAAATAGGAGGTAGCAGACCGGTAGTCTTGAAAGCGAACATCAAGTACCCCTCTGATGGTCGTAATGACACAGCTCCCATAGCTGAACACAGAGGAAGAAATTTTTTGTCATTTAGAAAGTGATCGTACAACAGTATTTTCGTTATTTTGCGATTACACTAGTGCTTACTAAGATAGTGTAATGAAGATTTGGTAATACTGGCATTGGCTACCAATAGCACCATTAATAATAATTCCTCGAAGATCACAATTATGGATTGTCACTGCGTCAACGTGACAGTATCTGGTCCAGTTTGCTATCGAGATATTCATGCGACGGTTACTGTTTGTTCATATTTTTACCGGTGTGATGACATCACGTCACTGGACCCTTCCACATACCGCTGTACCTATTGCGACGCATGTGACATAACATAACCTCTGACAATGAGAAATCTAGACCATTGACAAGATATGATTTCTTTCTCTTGCTTGACGCATTTTATCCTTCCTTTTGGTCGACTATAGTGTAGTATATATAGTACGAAACTCCCCAAAATTTGTGGGGAGAACGATTATAAATTCAGAAAAAAGCAAACTATTCGAATGAGCTTCAAAGTTTATGTTGTCTTAATAATTCGCATACGTACATAGAATTATTTCGCAGATTTCTACATGACCACCCATTAGCGGCTGGACAAATGTACCCATGGACGATATCTATCAATGAACATTTGAATTTTGCGTTAAAAAGAATCCACAGAAATTATTTACAGATGTTAATCAGCACCTATTAGCATATACAAACAAAATGAGAAAATAGACCCAAGCCTAGACTAAATGTATTCCTATATATACAAGTACAAAAATATAACTGACAGACTCAACTGTCGGGCTGTTATTACATAGTGACATATAATGTAATACAACTCGAAAAATATCCAACAATAATCATAATTATGTCAATATTGGCAAAATTTCGGTTTTGAACCATAAGAATGAAGAATTCATATATGCACCAATTCACAATACAAATATATACATAACTCAGTGTTGTAGCAACACGAAAAGATGTATTCATAGTCCCAATCCAATATATACGATAGAAAGGGAAGAATAAAATGGATGAACACATATACACAGCCAAATTCTCATCCCATGGAAATGTTTGGTGTCCACTTTTCTCAGTACTGATAAGTAACAACTTGAAAAAATACCGGTCAGTTAGTGTATAATGTAATAAGTTACAGAGAAACTGAACAGTACTTCGATCAGTTACTGTGCAGTTCGCAACTGCACGGTCACTGCAGAATACTGACAGAAACTGAACAGTACTGCACAGTAACGGTACAGATCAGTTTGCAACTGAATGGTTAATGCATGGTAACTGCGGAGTACTGTGCAATACCTGTTCGGAACTGGTAGGGAAAACGCCTGATTAGCCCTTTTCAGTGATTGATACTAAGGTGAAGCTGATTAGTCCTGTACACTTGTCAACTGATCGGTACTGTGTGTGCTCCCTTTTTGCGGAACAACACAGTAACCACACAGTTCCCTGCAGTCACAAACTGAACAGTACGGTCAGCAAATAATTGTCTGTGAAGGCAAATGTTCTTTAAATTCGACTTTGGCTTGGGGGGAAAAATTGATGATTATCCATGCAGTCGTCACGCGCTTCTTGGTCGTGGATCAGACGAAATAAGAATGGCGAATATAAAATCCCCAACTGCAGTCCACCCTCAATAAACCTGGGGTCCTGTTATAGGGGAAAAAAAAGATGAATAATCTGAGCTATGAAATGATAATTATCACATTCGAATATATATTGATGGTTAAAGAAAATGCACTTAACGATTTACTCCAGCAGACAATTATTTTATACTGAAAATATGATATATGTTGCATCTCTTTGCTTGATAAATTATCTTGAAAGTATTCGGCATAACGGTGCCATAATATTGTTCTTGATATAAATCACATTTACCTCAATGAAGCTTCTTGGTATTGAGCGGACAGTACTTGACTGTGTGTGCCGCATCGCCGGACGCCCGGCAGATCGGGCATGTGTATCGGCGGAGAATAGGGCAGGTAACTCTCCCTGAAGAATCTCTCAGAAGATGCGTACCATAAACTGACAATGTCTCTCCGTTATTCTTACAAAACACACACGTGTTTCGCCATATCTTATCGCCGTCCCGTGTTGTTATTTCACGTTCTTTAGTCTGAACGACACGTGGCTGTACATTCGTCCGCTTGATGGCGCTTGAATAAGATGGCGGCGAGGATCGGAGATTAACTTGGTATCGGTCGTATTCGTCCAGTTCCAGGTCGATGCCATTGGTGCAGAAGTCGTGTCTTTGGTTGTTTCGGATGTCGTCCAAATTATCTGATGTGAATTCTCGCCGAAGTATCAGACAAATTTCCTGTTCGAGTGACTTCCATTGCCCGACGGACTCGCCGAACCGCGGGCTGGATGAGGAAGATGACACTGGACTAAGAGTGGACGCTGTCGATCTGCCAGGTTCGGCATCCGCGTCCAAGAATCCTAGTACAGTTGTGAAGTCAAAATCGCAACTATGGCCAAATAAATCATACTGGTACATACTCTCCATATTTGACTGTGCAGCTGACGATGAAGGAAGTGAAGAACAACTTCGTTTCTGTTAGAGATTTTGATAGTGAATGGTCAAAATTCGGAAGATTGTAGTATTTGTAGAAACTCGACCGGAAATAAGCCCAAGCTCATTAGCTAACTGTTATTTCAAATCTCGCCTGCCTCATTTCAATGATCACTTTTTGATTGACATCGAAGTCAATAACTGATTTAGTTAAAGACCTGTTTTTTATGTATTTGGTTTCTACCAGCTGGATACCAAGTGTTTTCTTAGGAATCTGTAAATTTTATGCTTAGATATTCTTTAAGTCGTTGATTGGTTTTGAATGATATTGGTTTTCTCCTGCAGAGTAATTAACAAACTGGTAATGTGTCAATTTAGTATCTTCCGGAAAAGTTTACACAAGAAACGAGGACACCTGTGTCTAGACGATAAAGCAACCCATTAATAGAGGTTTGCCGATTCACACATTAACAGAATAAGTGTATTTGTTTGCACAGGAATGTTTTAATTCAAATTTGATTTCATGGACGCTCGCGATACCGTATGGACAATATTCTTTAGACAAAATCTTGGGCCTAAAATATGGTGTGTTTCCAAGTATACTATATTAGGATATAACTAATAACACAAATCAGTAATTGTCGCCAACAAAAAACAACAAACATACTAAGCGTACCGTTTCTAGTTTCTAAAGAACATTTTGTACACAGCAATGTACTATGCTTTATATTTTCAATGTAAATCCAAAGTCAAGTTCAACACAATACTTAACAAATTGGTATTGTACAAACGTAAAAGCAGTTGCATCAGGTTGGGATAGTCAATCCACCAGATACTGAGATACTTCCATTGAATCCATGCATGGTATAAACTACTGCGGGTTATATCATTAGCTCAAATGTGATGTGAATTGCGTATGCTCATTTCAAGGATTAATTTTCCGATTCACGTCGAAATAAAAGAACTGCTTGGGTTAAAGATCTGTTGTTATATAATTTGTTTCTACCAGTTGGATACCAGGTATTTTTTCGCGAGTCTGTAAACTGTATGCTTTAGATCTTCCTACAAACATGAATACTTGATTAATTCCAGACTAGATTCACTGGTGTCAGGAGCAAAGAATCTATACATTTGGTCGACAGGATTTCAGATACATTCTTGTGTATAAAACAATTTGCAAATAATAATTGAAGTATAGGTCCAGCTAATCCAGCTTGTAGTATTTGTAGTTGGTACATTTTCCTTAATATTTAATCAGATGAATCGACATTATTCGCCAGGCACAGTAAGGATAAGTAAATCAGCAGAGGATAATCAAACCCACACTTAAGTCGTTGATTGTCCGTGAATCGTATTGTTGTCCCCTGCAGAGCGGTCTTTAACACTACTAATGGATCAATTTAGTATCTTCCGGAAAACTTTATTCAAGAAACGAAGACACCTGGGTCTAGACCATAATGTAAATAGTTTAATAGAAGTTCGCCGATTCACACATTAACAGTTTAAGTGCATTTGTTTGTAGAGTGATATTTTCATTTAACTTTGATTCCATACACGCTTGAGATACTGTATTTACAATATTATTTAGGCAAATTCTCGAGAAACATATACACAACTCACTAATTGTCGCCAACAAAAACACAAGAACAACAACACACACATAAAGCGTACCGTTTTTTTTAAAGTTTCTGAAGAACAGGTTTCACAAAGCAACGTATTATGCTACATATTTTTAGTGAGGATAAAGTTTCACAACTTTCACCTGAATGAAAACGTGATCGGGAAATGCATTTTACCAATTATACTTCAATGTGTAATCGTAATTGTGACTCCAGGAATTGATCTGTCTTCAGAAATAGGTAGAATTCTTAAAGTGTTTTTACGTTGATTATATTACAAACGCATATCGAGTACATTCCTTAGTAGGAAAAATGTTCTTCAAAAATCATAATCGTGTTTTCTGCCGAACTGTGAGATTTTTAATATAAAGGAAAGTTCTTAAAGTACGATTTTGAAATGAAATGTTATGATTTGCCGTGTGTTTTCACGCTACAGACTAATTATTGGTACCAAGTTTTCAAAGGAAATACACCGGAAAGCATCAAAACGTATTCTTGGAAGAAATTAATTCGCTTAAAATCCTGAATGTAAACTCGTGCATTTTTTGTTCATAAATGCATATTAATATTATTGTCAATTTGCCATCAAAGCTGTATACTATCCAGTGATAATATCAGTTATTGATATGGCGAACTATGACGGTTGACCCAAACCCGAATTTTATGATCTGTTCAGCATCGTAGCAACTACCAATGACACAATTGTCGCAATTACGACCGTTGTGTAATTTGAAGTTGTCAGGTCGACAGCTGATAAATTTCAGAAAAAAATGAAGAAAAAACAGGGTTTTTTTCATTGGTTCTTTTCGAAGTCTGAGCATGTTGGACAGTCTATTTTCATATTTTGCTTAAGAAAATTAAGAAAAAAAATCATTAGTTTTACTTTGTTATCACTGACATATTAAAAGGTAAAAAATAATTAAAATTTTGCAATGTCTGAACATGGTGGGCAGTCTATTTTCATACGGTATTTTTAAATTCTCTCCCCCCCCCTAATTATTTTTCTTATCCCTTGAGCTGGGGGCTGAAACTTACCACACTATACCCTTGGGTCAAGCTCTATAGGAAAATGTAAAAGAATCCAAGTTGGCCGCTTTAATCACGTCACAGTGACGTCATTTTCAAAAACGGCATTTTTGGTCGATTTTTCAGTCAGATTTCTCGAATTTTTCATTTAAGCAATTTCTTCGCAAAACCTGCGTGATAAATTAGTAAATATTAATGTGATGTGAAATAAAATAGTTTTTGTCCGCTTTTTATCGCGGAAAAGCAGAACTTTTGATGAAAAATGACGAAAACATCACTTTTCTGGTAACCCATGTGGCCGCCATCCTGAATTTACCCATAATCCTCTGCTCAGGGGGTTATGCAAATAGACTGAAAAAAATGGCCCCGATATGACAAACTATAAAGTCACGAGTTCCGGAGATAGCGCTGAAAGTTTGGTAGGATATTCTCCAATCAAAATATATGGTTGTAGGCTCGTGCCAACTTTTGGAATAAGCCAATTGGGCTCGTGACCCTAAAGGTTCTTGTCCTATTAGGGCTCCTGTCCTATTGGGCTCATGTCCTTAAGGGCTCCTGTCCTGGACACATTAGCTGGATGGTGACGTTCCGCTGTATAGTTACTAACAGCAAATGGTTTGAAAACAGCGGAACATAACCAACTAATAAACAAAGAAGTTGTTATCCATAAAAAAAAATCGTTTGGTTTTCTCTCCTGTTGCACCATCAAAACAATTATACAGTTATCGCAAGAAAGAGTAACCACTTGAGAAGCCTAAGATCCAAGTCTGCAGCTATAAACACCACTCGAGTTCGTTTTCTTAAATATAGTATTGTAGCTGGCCTACACACAAAATAACGGGGTAAATATGACAAACTATTGTATTGTATCTCTGCTTCATTCAAGAAAATGTTACCCATACAAACTTGGACATTGATATATTCTTCGGAATTATATTTGCTTTACTGCTTTAGACTCGGACACAACCACCTTGTTGGGGGTCTAATAACACCCCAGCCACCAGTCAGATTTTTTGACCGGATTCGGGGCCTTCGCGCACATCGCCGGAAGTGACATCATATATAGTAAAATAGATGTTTACCGAACCTTTCGATTACTTTTCAATTCTGCATAATGCCTCTGTTGACCTAGCGTTAAAAAGAATTATCTGGAGATTATTTTCCCTGTTTATCTGGACAGAGCATATGAAAAGTAGTTCGCTCATGTGCAACACTGGAGGAGTTGTTCGGCCGGATTCAAACTGAACCGTGCTTACGTGGGTTTTCCTATACGTCATAGCAACGTAGTAAAGGTCAACTTCAGCTATTGGAGGCAGGGATGGTAATGGAGCCTGCGAAATGGAGCATGCGCTGTGGGGAGGATGACTCGGACAAGAGATCTTCAATAACACTATACAAACTATAGGTTTTGGGTATTTATTTAGTGAAACAGAAAATAGGATATGGAATGGAGATATACCCTATCCTAGCCAGAGATTAATTTGAAATTGTACATATTGATTACTGTAAAACGCAATAAAATTTGTTGTCAAGAGATTGCAACAAACAACAAATTCTATTGTACTTTAAAGTAATCGATATGGTCGGCACTTGTTCCTACGAAGTAGGCTCTCATTTGCAAATGGTCCGGTAATGAATGAGTCAGTCCATCCAAATCCTTTCGTCGGCAAAATAAGGAGAACCGTTGACATTAGAACCTTGATTTTTGGCATGAACTTGCATTAGGGGACGGTTACCAGCAAGCTCTGAGCTGACCGAATTCTGATGAAAATTTGATTTATAATTATTTTTTATTATTTATTGATGGCTCAGCGAGTGCGTTGTCATGCCCATCGGGAATCCTCGGTTGTGTGTTTTATTGTGACTTTTGAAGGATCCCCGATACCAGGAAGCCTGGTCCATTCGAGATTCAGACCATCTGAGAATGGTTATCGTTGGCTGGAATCCCCCAATCCCCATATATTCTGGGAGCTTACACGATGCTACACTTATTTAACCAAGATGGGCACGTGATTAATGGCGGACAGGGTTGGTTTGGTTTTGTGCCGTGTCTCATTTTGAATTGTCGAAACGGCTCTCCTTTTGTATATTCACCCGGATTGAGCTGCGAGTAAACTACATTAATGAGTGAAAAACAAGAGAAGAAGCGAAGACGACGTAAAAGTAAACCAAGTGACCCAAAATCTGTAATATCGAGCAATCTTCGCAGCAACATGTGCACAGCGCCAGGCGCCATCTACCAGACCACAGTTTCCGCTACTATGGCCAGTTTTGTGCCTCCGTTTCAGCAGACGTCGCCAACGCATTTCTACAGCCAGCCACTCTTCAGTTCTCAGGCCATGATGCCACACGGACACTATAATGGTCAGTTTATGTCAGATATGGTTGCAAAAGTCGAAAAAATGAGCGTTGAGATAAAAACACACATGGAACAATTTGGATCAAAACTAGAAAAACTTGACAGTATTGAAAACACAGTTCATGGTATCAGAAGAAATGTTGCCTCGCTGAATACCGACCTCACTCAATTAAAGGACAAAGTGGGCACGATGGAAATGAGCACTCCGTTTATCAGTGACGGTTTTGACTCAATAAACAAAGAGCAGCAATCTATTCGCACTCAAGTCTACAGTACGACGAAGCAGATTGATGCACTGTGTGGACCGTATGGTGAAATGGATGCATTGCGTGCAGAAAATAGAGACCTCCGAGATAAGCTGACAGAGCTCACCTGTCGCTCTATGGAAAATAACTTAGTGTTTAGTCGTCTCCCAGAGCAAGGTACACGTGAGGCTCCGGAAGATAGCGAAGCAGTTGTCAAAAGCTTTCTGTCTGAAGTGATGAAATTTGATAATGACTTTGATTTCCATAAGGTCCATAGAATCGGGCGTAGAGACATACATGGTGAGAAAACGAGGCCTATCATAGCAAAATTTGAACATTTTAAAGACAGAGAACTGGTGAGGAAAGCAGCACCAAAGATGCTAGTCAAAACCAAATTTGGTGTCAATGAACAGTTTCCTCCTGAGGTTATGGACAAACGGAGGCTGCTGAATCCAGTGGCAAGACGAGCCAGGGAAGAAGGAAAGATCGCCGTTCTAGTCCGAGATAAACTGTTTATAAACGGTAGAGAATACAGACCAGGTCAGCATGATCGGCGTGATTGGTCCCCTCATAGGTATCACAATAGTATAAAAACGTCACGTGGCCTCAACCCATCTAACAATGTTGGACTGCAAAGTTTGTCGGGAGATGCAAATCGCTGGTCTAACCATCCTGGCCAATCACCGTACAGGAGCCAGAAAACAGTTGTTAATTTGGTATCCAACCCTTCATGTGACAGAAATCCTTGGGAAATCCTCCGTGAACAGCCTGACAACAACAGTGCTACAGTAACTCAGGCTGTTAACTTGACTACATGTATGACTGGTGAACAATCAACAGAAATTACCACCGAGCCTGCAGTGATCTCTACCCAGCCTACTGATGGTCCAGTCATGCCAGTAGAGGAAGGGGCTGCAGTTGCAGTCTCACCAGGTCAGCTTGACGACGCACCAATGGAAATGGCAACTGACCATGTGACCTAGGAAGACGCCGGTGGACAAGTATCAGACATTCCAGGAGATGATATATATTATCAGAACGAAATTCCTCTGTGTGTAGGTACATGTAATTCGGGCACTCGCAACGAACTAAAAATTATTTTTGTTAATGTGTGTGGCATAAAACCTAAACTAAGATTACCCGAATTTGAATCTTTTATTAATTCGTATGATGTGCTATGTTTCGCCGAAACAAAAACTGATGACTTGGATGAAATCCAAATTCCTAATGAGTTTTACATGAATAACCGATCAGTCAATGCTGATCATAGATCAGGTGGTATTGGAATAGCCATTAAACAGAAATTACTAGAACATTTTACAATCCATAAGATAACATCTAAATTTGCATTTTCTCTTACTATCTCAAAAAAATTGCTTGACAACAAAGATGATTTATTTCTCTGTGCTGTGTACATTCCGCCGGAGTACACAAGGTATACATCTGTTGATTGTTTTGATGAACTGGACTCTGAAATAGCTCAGCATTCCCAGGAAAGAATGTATTTAATTGGGGATTTTAATGCCCGTACTGGACAAATGCTTGATTACATAGAAATTGATGAACTATTATTGGAGCATTGTGATATCCCTGATAGTGATATTGAAGTTATAAACGGTGAAAGAAAGTTAATAGAAATGGGTATTCCACTAACACGTACTTCCAACGATTGTGGTAGAGCAAATCACCATGGAAAAAAACTAATTGAATTCTGTAAGAGAAATGAACTGTATATTTTAAATGGCAGAATGGGTGCTGACAGAGGTGTCGGTAAACTAACTTGTAGTAATGCAAGTATTGTGGACTATGCCATTGGATCAATTAACTGTTTGCCTATTGTCACAGGATTTGATGTTCTAGACTTTAACAATTTATTTTCTGATGTGCACTGTTGTTTAAGCCTAGAACTGTTAAATAATGATTTTGATCAGCAACAACAATTGAATCGTATGTTTGATTCCGCAAATGATAATGACATTAATTATTGGGGAAATGAAGGTAATCTATTGTTTCCTAGTAATTTGAATCAAGAAGAAATCGATGAAATACTGATTAGACTAGACTCTATAGAAGCCAGTGACAATATAGATGATGAAGTTAATAATGTGTGTAATAATATTTGCAACTCTTTTAAACAAGCTGCCTTGAAGAGTTTTGGACGAACTAAACCTCGACGTAGTAATTTACGTGGAAAAATTAGACGCCCCTGGTTTGGGAAAGAATGTGTGGACAAAAGAAATGACTATTATGCAGCCAAATACAGATTTAATAGAATACCCTCTGAAGAAAATAGAAATGAATTGCATCAAGCTAGCAAACTCTATAAAAATACATTACGAAATTGTGATGCTAAATACAGATATAAAAATCATAGCAAAATACGTGCTATGAAAAGAGGTAGCCCAAAGAAATATTGGAAAATTTTGAGAGATCAGGATAAAATGAAGAAAAATATTGTACCTTTGGATAAGTTTTTCAACTATTTTAAAAATGTAAATGACACAGAAGGTAATGATGACCATCCAACTGAAGAAACTAATCCTAGTACATGTAACAATGTAATAAATGATATGAATCAAAATTTGAATATGTCATTTACAGAAACAGAGATTAGAAAGGCTGTCAAATTACTTAAGAACGGCAAGGCCAGTGGAATTGATAAAATTTTGAATGAACATATCAAAAGTACTGTTGATCAAATGATGCCAATTTATATAAAACTGTTTAACATAGTGCTAGATAATGGAGTTGTTCCCCTTGCATGGCTGAATGGCATGATCAAGCCCATTTACAAGGGAAAGGGAGATAAGTCAGAACCAGGAAACTATAGGCCCATAACATTACTCAGTTGTCTTGGTAAACTGTTTACCTCAATTTTAAATTCTAGACTCCAAGAATATGCTGAACAGGCAGAATTATTGAAAGAAAACCAGACCGGATTTAGAAGTGGATATTCCACCTCCGATAATATGTTTGTTCTGAAGAGCCTGATTGATATATACAGTTCAACTGGTAGTAAATTATATTGTGCATTTATAGATTTCCAACGGGCCTTCGATACAGTTTGGCGATCTGGATTATGGGAAAAACTAACTGCAAGTGGTATCACTGGGAAAGTACTTCATGTGATACAAAATATGTATAGCGGTATAAAATCGTGCATTGTTGACTCCAGTGGCAAATTATCTGATTTTTTTGTTAGTAATATCGGGGTCCGTCAGGGGGAGAACTTATCTCCATTCTTGTTTAGTATTTACCTAAATGACTTGGAAGACTTTTTGACCAGAGCTGGTGCTCAAGGTATCACACTAGATGCTGAAAATGTATATATTTATATGAAATTATTTGTCTTACTTTATGCGGACGATACAGTAGTCTTAGCAGAGTCACCTACAGCGATGAAAAATATGTTGTCAAAGTTTTCATTGTATTGTAAGAAATGGAAGCTGAAGGTAAATATATCTAAATCAAAAATTGTCGTGTTTGGAAAAGGAAGAAGATCCAAGGCAAAGTTTTATCTTGATGGTAGGCTACTTGAAATATCAGACATCTATACTTATTTAGGTTTACCATTTAGAAAAAATGGGAAATTTTATACTGCTCGTAAACACATAGTCTCGCAAGCCACTAAAGCTATGTTTAGCGTGTTTAAAAAGATTCGCAATAATGACTTGCCCATTGATTGTCAAGTAAAGCTATTTGATGAAATGATTAAACCAATTCTACTGTACTCAAGTGAAATATGGGGATATGAAAATTGTGATGATATTGAAAGGGTACACTTATTTTTCTGTAAAAAAATACTCGGTATTAAGAAAAGTTCACCCAGTGTAGTAGTGTATGGTGAGCTAGGTAGGGTCCCTATAAGTGTGGATATTTCTGTACGTATGATATCTTATTGGTCTAAACTAGTTAGTGGGAAAACGGAAAAATTGTCTAGTCTTGTTTACCACATCTTAAGGTCTAATCTAGCTGGAAATTCACCATGGTTGCAGAAAATTGAATTAATATTAAATGAATGTGGTTTGAGATATATTTGGGTTTCTCAACAGTTCTGCAGTGTTAAGTGGCTTGTTTCTACTGTGAAGAGAATATTGAAAGATCAATTTCTCCAAAAATGGAATGATCAAGTCCAAAATTTATCCAAAACAGAATTTTATAAAGTTGTTAAAAATAACATCGAACTCGAGAACTATCTTACTGCCCTACCCCCAATGCTCAGGCAAACATTTCTGAAATTTCGAACATCAAATCACAGACTTCCAATCGAAACAGGCCGCTGGGCAGGAGTCCCTCGTCAGAACCGATTTTGTACACTATGTAACACAGCAGAGGTAGGCAATGAACAACATATTCTATATCATTGCACTAGTCTATCAGACATAAGAAGTAAATACATTCCGCAATATTACTGTAAATACCTAAGAGATGACAAGACATACAACTTATTTAACAACCCTTCAAGGAATGTTTTAGTTAATCTAAGTAGGGTTCTTTATCAAGTATCTGTTATGTTTAGCTCTCGCAGATAAGAACCTAGCAGGAACTGTTGTAGAAGTATTATACTTTCACATTGAAGATAGTGTTCAATAAGATTGTTTATAGGTTATTTACTCTAAATTTCTATTTGAATACCCTGTCCACCAAGTGACTGTAACTGTCCCCCTTATACCAGGTAATCTGGTCTGGGTGTAATAAAGTATTCTATTCTTATTCTTATTCTATTCTACCAATGCACTACCCTCGGGGGATGTCCTCACCCCTGGGGCAGACATACTTAGGTGACCTATATACCTCGAAATTGGCAAAATCATGTCTTAGGTCAAGTACGCACTTAAATCATATCAAACCCTACTTGTCACACTGCTCATGTACATTATATCAAGTGTAAATTAATTTCCTTTCACTTGTTGAAGCCGATCCAAAGCTCGTGTACTATATACAGTTTCCTCACTCAGTGGACTGAATAGAGATCTTTCCAAGTTAACGCGGAGTTGAGATAGCTTTTCGGAGTTTCAGTCCGGTAAAACTGCCCATGCAATGTATATTGGAGCCCACATAGCAATTATGTAAGTGGGTTTACGGAAGCGGAGATTGAGATGCGGCTCATTGTCGTGAATCTTTTGGAATGAATTATATAACTTGCTTAACTTTATGGTTCGCCTACCAAACATCCTACACTCACTTCAAAACGACACAAAAACATTTCTTTGGTCGTTACTCGCGGACGATAAAGCCCGTAAAGTTCCCTTCTTCGCGGACAATAACGCCCGTGAACTATACCGTTATTCGCGGACGATAAAGGCATGTAGAAGTCGGCGTATACACATGGCTATTCTATAGATAACTTCTTCTTTATTGCTCTGGAGCTGACGTTTCGTTGGAGATACTTCCAACTTTTTCAACGCTAATGACACAAGAAAAGAAGTTGGAACTACTGGGTTGGCACGGAAGCTCTTTGGGTGTGTTCGGGTCATATATAAACGTGCTCACATGTGACATCAAATTCAACCTCAGACCAGGAGGAATTTAAATCAGTTCAGACCATGGACAAGTTATTATTTCCTTTGTCTTGCATGGTGGAATTTTACCCTTTTGGGGGCAGGTTTTACGTTGCGTATGTTACGGGCCCACTGGAGTACATATAGTATAATAGACTCCCCTAAATCGGTGGGACAAAACGACTGTCAATTCATGAAAAACGAACAAATCGAATGAGTTTTAAAGTTTATGTTGTCGGAATAAATGTACACGTCGAACGATATCAATAAACATTTGACGAACTAGATATATTTCGAATTAGAATCCATACAAATGACGAATATACAGATGTTAATCAGCACATAAAAGCATATACAAACAGAATGAGAACATTGCCCCAATAGACCTATAGACTAAATGTGTCCATATATACAAGTACAAAAATATAACTGTTGGATCGACTAAACTGTCTTGTTGACAGAATTGTTCCAGTAAACTTTTCTCCAGCACCCGAAGGACATATTAACATATATAATGTAATACAAATTGAATTATATCCAACAATAATCACATATCCGTATTGGCAAAATTTTGGTTTTGAACCATAACAATCCAGATGCATAAACTCGTAATACAAATATATACATATGTAGTGTTGTAGCAACACGAAAATACGTATTCATTGACCAGTTCAATTTTTATCGAAGAATGAGACAATAATGAACACATAAGAAGGAGCATCTCCCATAATCTCAACTCGGTTTTGAGAAAAGTGTTATTTTCCAAAGTCCATTAGTCTGACAAATGTATTACTTTACCCCCAAATCACGCCTGTGTTTAAAGGAGCATGCGGTAGTTAAAGGCTCGATTTTGCAAAACTCTCCAAGTGCTATATGCGCGGATCAGAATCCCAAACTGCAGTCCACGCACAACTCGCAGAGTTCTGTTGTAAGAAAAGAAAATCTACGAATGTACTAATCTGAGAAAAGTTTTGTAATTATATTTCTAATATAACAGTAACAATAATATAATGTAACATTTCTTTCGTTAATATTCCGATTCTATTGGTGTGTAAAAGAAATGTATTCAACGATTTACTCTAGTAAATGTAAATTTTATATTGATATTATGTGTATGTTACATTTTATCGCTTTGAAAATTATCTCTATAAAATATTTTGCATGTTTATCACATTTACCTCAATAGAGTTTCTTGTTGTTGAGTGGGCAGTACTTGACTGTGTGTGCCGCATCGCCAGACGCCCCGCAGATCGGACACGTGTATCGGCGGAGAATAGGGCAGGTAACTCTCCCTGAAAAATCTCTCAGAAGATGCGTACCATAAACTGACAATGTCTCTCCGTTATTCTTGCAGAACACACAGACCGTGTTTCTCCATGTCTTATCGCCGTCCCGTGTTGTCATCTCACGTTCTTTAGTCTGAACGACACGTGGTTGTACATTCGTCCGCTTGGTGGCGCTTGAATAAGATGGCGGCGAGGATCGGAGATTAACTTGGTATCGGTCGTATTCGTCCAGTTCCAGGTCGATGCCATTGGTGCAGAAGTCGTGCCGTTGGTTGTTTCTGATGTCGTCCAAATTATCTGATGTGAATTCCCGCCGAAGTATCAGGCATATTTCCTGCTCGAGTGACTTCCATTGCCCGACGGACTCGCCGAACCGCGGACTGGGAGAGGAAGAGGACACTGGACTAAGAGTGGACGCTGTCGATCTGCCAGCTTCGGTGTCCGTGTCCAAGAATCCGAGCACAGTTGTGAAGTCAAAATCGCAACTATGGCCAAATAAATTATACTGGCACATACTCTCCATGTTTACGGCAAAGGAAACGAATAAGAAGAACTTCGTTTCTGTTAGAGATTTTGTTAGTGAATGATCAAAATTTGGAGGATTGTAGTATTTGTAGAAACTCAACCGGAAATGAGCCCAAGCTCATTAGCTTAACTGTGATTTCAAAGCGCACATGCCTCATTTCAACGATCACTTTTTGATTGACGTTAAAGTAAATAACTGCTTCAGTTAAAGACCTATTGTTATGTATTTAGTTTCTACCTGTTGGGTACCAAGTATTTTCTCAGGAATTGTTTGCTTAAATATTCTTTAAGTCGTTGATTGTCTGTGAATGATATTGTTTTTTCCCTGCAGAGTGATTCTTTAACTACTAATGGGTCAATTTAGTATCTTCCGGAAAAGTTTATACTACAAATGAGGACACCTGTGTCTAGATGATAATGTAATATTCATTATCACAGATTCGCCCTTTCACACGTTAATTAACAGATTGTGTATTTATTTGTAGAGCAATTTTTTAATTCCATAGACGTGGCCAAATCGTGGGACATGTATATGGCGCGTTCCCGTGTATTCGAGTAGAACATAACTAATAACACAACTTATTAATTGTCGCCAACAAAAACAACAAACAGATAAAGCGTACCGTTTTTAGCTTCTGAAGAGAACATTGCACAAGGTACTTTATTAAGCAAGACATTTTTACAGACTTCTCTCTTACTGCACCATCCAAACAATTATACATTTATTACAAAGAGAGGTTCGTGGTTTTGTTCTATATGAATGTATGGAATTGTTATAACTGATATACATGTAAACACACTCACAATAACCGGAGTAAATATGATAACTGTTGTATTTTATCTCTCGTTTATCAAGAAAATGTTATCCTAAAATAATTGAACATTAATATCTAAGTTGATATTATATTTTCTTGACTGTTTTAGACTCAAACGAGAGATCTTCAATGTAACCCAGTCACACTATACAAACTCTGCATTTGGGGTACTTATTAAGTGAACAGAATCTACAGGATAGAACTGATACACACTATCCTATAGATCCTAACCAGAAAGTAATTTGAAATTGACAAGGTACATATTGGGATTGGTTTTGCGTTGAGACAGGTTTTCGGAGTTTCATTCTCGTAAACTGCTCCTTATGTTAGAAACCATATATAGCAATTTATGTAAGCGGGTTTGCGGAAGCTGAAATTGAGATGTGGCTTTTGGGATAAATTATGTAATTTGCCTAAGAAGAGCTGACGCTCCGTGACTTTATAGCATATCATACTGTGATCAATTTAAACATATTTGTATACTCCATCGACCAGAGGATAATGGCTACATTCAAAAATGGTGTCCACTACGGAATGTCTGAAAAGTTTCATTTTCGCCGTTTTTCATCGAAATCTTTGCCTTTTTACGTATAGAAGTGCCAAAAATAATTTCATTTCACATGAGATAATTGTTTTCTAATGATGTATTGTGTAGTTTTTTTCTCGGAGTAAATGGCATGTATAAAAAATTCGGAAGATCTGATAGAAAACTCAACCAAGGCATATCAAGGCTGAGTAGGGTTAATATGTGGAACATCTCAAAAACTCACCAATACCTCGACCAGATCGGGTTAGTATCTTTACAGAACGTAGGTAAGATGTAAACTTAATTATTTTTGGTGGATATTGGACAAGACATTAAATAATTGAATTGATTTTTTGGGAAATAAGTATACAGGTCTTGAAATAAGTATACAGGTCTTGACACAATAGCCTCGTGACATACGTAGCACTTTTCTCGACGTGCTGAACGAAAAAAGTAATGCGCTGCATTCAGCCACAAGGGCTCCTTCAAATCGGGACTAATAATATCACTGCCAATTTAACATTTAAAAACTCGTTTTAAAGACTCAAAATGAAACCAATACTTCATTTCCTAGCTCCAAAATAGTAGCAAAAGAAGAAAAAAAAATATATATCCATGCTAAACTTTCTGACTTCAATTGCACCGTCAAGAGTTTTTTTTCTACATAACCCGAAGGCGTTTATATAGTATTTCTCTGAACATCTTATTAAATTGGTTTAAATACTCTCCACAGCTATTGCTCGGTATGGAGGCTAAAAGTGAACATCAGTAAATCAAATATTATGGTTTTTAAAAAGGGTGGACGTTTGCCGAAAGATTTGCACTTTGCATATGGTAACGAAAGAATTGCGATCGTAAATAAATTTACATATTTAGGTATTGTTTTCACTACTGGGGGGTGCATTTGCAAATACTCAGTTAACTCTTGCTGGGCAAGCACAAAAAGCGATATTCAAATTGGAGAAATACTTGAGCAAATTCGGTGACCTTGGTCCAAAACATCGCTTAGAATTATTCGACAAATTAATCAGTCCAATACTTAATTACGGCGCAGAGATGTGGGGGTTTGTAAATGCACCACAGATTGAACGTGTCCATTTACAGTTCTGTAAGAAAATTCTTGGTGTTAAGCAGTGTACTCAAAATGATTTTATTTATGGAGAGCTTGGACGTTGTCCAATGAACATCAATCGATACATCTCAATTGTAAAATTTTGGCTAAAAATTCTGAAATCCAGTAATACTAGCATTGTACATTGTGTATACTCAGCTTTAAGGAGGGACCTGCTACAATGGCGTAGAGTTAATTGGGCATATCTACTCAGAGACTTGCTTAGCAATTTGGGAGTTTTCTATGCTTGGGAATTTGAAACAGTAGGAAACGAAACTGTGTTTCTTTCTTTAATAAAACAGCGCATGACTGACAATTTTGTTCAAAATTGGCAATCCCGCTTAGCTGAATCCAGTAGGGCAAGATTATACGGGAAATTTTGTGTTTATAAATTTCAGTCTTATCTGGAAAATATATGCGTATGGAAGCTCAGAACGGCCGTAACAAAATTGAGAACCTCCTCACACAGATTGCATATTGAAGTTGGTAGATGGAGAAAACCAGTTAAAACTCCTTTGGAAGAACGTAAATGTACGCTGTGTAACGTCATCGAAGATGAATATCACTTTGTTTTGATTTGCAGTAGGTATGCAGATTATCGTGAAAAGTACATTGATAAATACTATTGGAATAATCCTACGAGGGATAAGTTTATTAGATTACTTAGCTCTGAATGTGTGTATATTAATAGAAAGCTTGCATTGTTTGTTGATAAAGCTTTTAACCTGAGAGATGCATTGGTAGACGCCAACGCAGTCACATAATGTATTTATCATGTTGTGGGATGCCCAGAGCCGCCATCAAATGTTTGTATAGATTCTACATGTATGCTCATAGGCCGGTAGGCCTACTGCAATAAAGTTCATATATATATATTAATTAACACGCTGTTAATAAACACAGACTCGTTGAAAAATGTGAGATGTAAATAAAATACACTTTAATGATTTCTTTTGTTCCCAAATGTGATGCACAATGAACAAACAGCGATACATAAAATGTTGTATTAATTTCTAATCATCCCTACACACGTGCCCTCCTTCACAGTCCCGAATGTTTCTCTAACACCTTATTGATCCCATTAGGGGGTCACACAGTACATTAATGCACCGAGAGACAATTGATGTTCAGGAAAAATGCCGACATTTTTAATGCGTGAAGCATTTGTAAACAGAAATTCACTATTCCGCCGACAGAACAAAAATGCATTTCAGAGTGTTTTAAGGATAAAATATTATGAGATTAATGGTGTATATGCATTATTATATAATTTGCTCAACTTTACCAAGCCCGGGGTAAGCAATCGTGACATGATGGCATATCGTAATTTGGTCAATTTAAACCTATTTGTATACCAGATCGAGCAGAGTATAATGGTTACATTATAAAATGGTGTCCACTAGGGACTGTCTGAAAAGTTTCATTTTCGCCGTTTTTCTTCGAAATCTTTGCCTTTTTTACGTATAAATGTGTCAAAGATTATTTAAGGGTTTTCTAATGTATTGTGTAGTTTTCTGCCGGAGTAAATAGCATATATAAAATATTCGGAAAATCTGACAAAAAACTCGACCAAGGCATAACAGGAAGCCAGAAAGTAATTTGAATTTGGCAAGGTACATATCGGGATAGGTTTTGCGTTGAGATAGGTTTTCGGAGTTTCATTCTCATAAACTGCTCCATATGTTGGAGATCACATAGCAATTTATGTAAACGGGTTTGCGGGAGCTGTAACTGAGATGTGGCCCATTGTAGTGAATCTTTTGAGATAAATTATATAATTTGCTGAACTTCACCAGGCCTGGGGAGCCGAAAAAATAATTTTCCCCGTAAGAAAAATAATTGCTTAGCTAAGATATTGATTCTTGAGCAGGAGTTACAAACAAAGAAAATATAAGAATATTTTTCTTGGAAAATATCTTATAAGAATATTTATCTTGCGTGGCTCCCAAGAAAAGTTTTCTTTGATGAGAGAAATAATTATTTTCTGTTGAAAAATAAGCAAACCTTAATTATTAAAAAGCAACAGAAGAGTTCTTTGAACCAACCCTTTTCATGCAAATATTCTTGCTTGATCATCTATACTGATTTACCCTGTTATAAAGTCAATGCAGTGTTTTTCTTATTCAAGAAAATTTAAGAAATCTTGTTTTAACTGTCGAAAATCTCTTTTGAAATTTGATTTAACTATTTCAAGACTGATTGATATACAGATGTTACCATGTTCTTCAAACTCGTTATTTTCTTCTCACAGGCTTTTCCGTCTGTCTGTCATTGGAAGCATGCATTGCAAGATGTTGAGTGGACTGGTTAATAGAACGCTGTAATTTCTATTGAATTATTTGAAGAAAAAAAAGACTATTGTGCTATTGTGAGAACAGTCGGGAATGACTCACACGTGTTGATTGTCAAGATCCTATTAAGATCCTATGCTCAGTTACTCAATGAACAATTATGGAAGTTGAGATCCTCTTCCCCAATCGCTTCATTCCGATTAGTATTTGGAATGTTCATCATACGTACTGAAACCGGCTTCGAAGGTGATTGGTTGAATATATATACCCGAATAGTGATATGCTTTATTTTATAGGTATAGATGTATATTGAGACCATTGTGTAATGATTGGAATTTCATCCTGTATTTGTATATTTAACAATTTGATTTCTCGGTTTACTCTGTAGCTATGGTACTGAAAAAAATAAATACAAATACATGTAAAATATTACCCATTGTCCTTTGTTATATATATCTGTGTTTTGTAATACGACAATGTCAAATAATGTATGAACAGTTGAACTGTACAATTATATACCTCATTTTTGAAATTGAATAAATATAAATATATGATTATAAACACATAGCTTGCTACCTATATTATTTGATGCACACCAACACATGCATAATGCGTGGCATCGTTAGGGCAACCAGTCAGTTCACGCCAGAATAAATCGAAGATCGGGGCCAAAACGCTCGAGTTATATACATGCTAAGTAAATGCTACATATAGCTAAGTTGAATTTAATCATCGCGCTTTGCACAGATATGCAGACAAATTTAAGATGTACCTAAGATGATGGCATTTGATATCGAACAAGATCACTTATGGTTATCATTCATAATTTACCCAAGATGCTCCGCTGAGAAAGTTTGCAAACGAAATCATGCCTGAAATAATATGCAGTTGTTTGATGAAGCTCCATTTTGCAGAATGTGTAAATTCAAATCTATCCCGGGTTAGATAAAAAATCCTCATCAGAACTCGCATGCTATTTTGCTTCAGCATTTGTATGTCGAATCATATATATTTGCTGAAAATGAGCTCGAGATGATAAGCTATGACCTGGTTAAGGTCTTTTGTGATTGTGATTTGTGATTGACATGGACTCACATAAAAACGTTACATTCGAGAGTTCTAGACGTCTCAATAAGCCCAGCCGGTTCGTTAAGAAAAACATTTCTCAATTTTGATGGGAATCTGGAGAACAGAATATTTCTGATGATCTCTCCGGGTCGTCAGTTTTACTTTACCCATAATTTGTCACATCGACGGACGCGAAATTATAAAACAAAATCCAAGAAATCCCCCATTAAACTCACATGCTCTATTCAACACGAAACAATGGAGTCCATGCCATTATCCCCCAACGACAGTTCCCCCAGCGACATTTTCTCCACCGACATTTTCCCCCACGACAGTAGCCCCACACGACATTTTCCCCAGGCGACATTTTCCCCACCCTAATATTACGTGCTGTAATAATTACGATCTGCCGACAGCCGCAGTCGCGGTCATTTCCCCACCTTGATTTTTTTGAAGTTATTTATTCGGATCGTAACTTAAGAAGATTATATGTCAATGAATGAAAAGGGATCAAAAATTCCCGCTGCATCAAAGCGGCAAAAATTTGATATTATTATTTGATCACTTCATCAAGATTGCCGATATTTTCCGATAGATTACTAGACATTCGAATTTGAATTGAAAATATTTAATTCATAACGATTTAGACAGAGCAGAACTTTAAATTAAAAATGTTTAATTCATAACGATTTAGACAAAACTGAGCTTTCAAACAATACATTATCACAAAAAAAATCTACTCAAAAGTATTGATTATTCACTTTATAGGCACATAATATATATAGCCTTGCCGGAAATTGACGAAATAACACGATAGTTCACTGGAATTCAAATTTGATGCGGTCGGTAGGCCTACATAAGACCGTGCCAAGAAATAAATAACAGCCAGAATACAGATTGTAATTATTACAGCACGTAATATTGGGGTGGGGAAAATGTCGTGGGGGAAAATGTCGCTGGGGAAAATGTCGCTGGGGAAACTGTCGTTGGGGGATGATGTCGGTACCTCGAAACGATAAACTCTCCAGAATGTCCAGTTTTTCATATATGCTTATATACCGGAGTATTGGGAAAATGTGTACAACTTACAGGACCGACAAAATTAGGCAAATATATACAATTGATATAAGTATCTTCTTTAAATACAGAGGGTACGTGACGTTTACATGGAAAAAACAGCTTTCTGGCCTAGATCTCTCTGTGGTAATATAACAGTTTTTTGTTTGCAATCCAAAAAACTGTAAACATATATTTTCTGCTGTGGACCTGGGTGAGATTGATGATCCATGCATGGTAGGGTCCATGATATAACCAATAATGACGAAATTTGATCGAGCGGTGTATGATTTTTGATACGACGGTTCATTGAATGGGCCTGAATCACCTTAACCTCCGACTGACCTGGGCGTTTCGGGGATGCCCCCACCTATTTCGTTATCGCTGATGCTAAGAAGCTGGAACTTATACAACACTATAGTTGATGGCGTAATAAAAATCCAAGATGATGAGCACGTGATGTCATTTTCTCAAAAGGTATTTTTCTGCCGACTTTTCGGTTTGAGTTTCCGAATTTTGTATGTATGCAATTTTCTTCCTCCCGAAAAGTGCATAATGTATTTGTAAATGATTACCTTATGTGAATGAAATTTTAATGGATTTTTATCCCGAGGAAGACAAACATGTTAAGAAAAAGACATCATGGCCGCCATTTTGAATTTCCCCATTATCCTATGCTCGGTGGTTATGTAAAATATGCAAATATGCCTGTCAACCGGGCCAAGAGTCCTTTTGTATTGACTATCTCGACGAGTTTTCGTGAGATACCCGAGATAAGTACGACACAGATATTTAGTTTAATTAACTCATCTATCAAGTTATTAATTTATCTATAACCATTAGCCCAGTTTGGTCAAGATATTTTAGTCACAATCATACAGTATAATTACCGGTTACTGCTTGTTCAATTTTTTGGCCGTGTGACATATTAGACTGTGCTTTGGGGAGATTACATTTGCGTCACTGGACCATTTTGCATAACGTGGTCCGAATGCGACGAATTGAAATCAGTTCATACCATGGACAAGATATTATTTCCTTTGTCTTGCATGACGGAATTTTACCCTTTTTTGGGGGGGGGGGGGATATATTACGTTGCGTATGTTACGGACCCACTGGAGTATATAAAGTATAGTAGACTCCCCTAAATCGGTGGGACAAAACGACTGTCAACTCAGGAAAAAACGAACAAATCGAATGAGTTTCAAAGTTTATGTTGTCGGAATAAATGTACACGTCGAACGATAAACATTTGACGAACTAGATATATTTCGCATTAGCATCCATACAAATGGGGAATATACATAGGTTAATCAGCACATAAAAGCATATACAAACAGAATGAGAAAATTGACCCAATAGACCTATACTAAATGTATCCATATATACAAGTACAAATATATAACTGTTGAATCGACTAAACTGTCTTGTTGACAGAATTGTTCCAGTAAACTTTTCTCCAGCACCCGAGGACATATTAACGCATATAATGTAATACAAATTGAATTATATCCAACAATAATCACATATCCGTATTGGCAAAATTTCGGTTTTGAACCATAACAATCCAGATGCATCAACTCGTAATACAAATATATACATATTCGGTTTTAAGAAAAGTGGTATTTTCCAAAGTCCATCAGTCTGACAAATGTATTACTCTACCCCCAAATCACGCCTGTGTTTAAAGGAGCATGAGCTAGTTAAAGGCTCGATTCAGCTAAACGCAAAACTCTTCAAGTGCACTGTGCTATATGTGCGGATCAGCATCCCCAACTGCAGTCCACGCACAACTCGCAGAGTTCTGTTGTAAGAAAAGAAAATTTACGAATGTACTAATCTGGGAAAAGTTTTGTAATTATATTTCTAATATAACAGTATATGTAACATTTTTTTCGTTAATATTCCGATTCTATTGGTGTGTAAAAGAAATGTATTCAACGATTTACTCAATTAAATTTTATATTGATATTATGTGTATGTTACATTTTATTGCTCTATAAAGTATTTTGCATGTTTATCACATTTACCTCAATGGAGTTTCTTGTTGTTGAGTGGGCAGTACTTGACTGTGTGTGCCGCATCGCCAGACGCCCCGCAGATTGGACACGTGTATCGGCGGAGAATAGGGCAGGTAACTCTCCCTGAAGAATCTCTCAGAAGATGCGTACCATATACTGACAATGTCTCCCCGTTATTCTTACAAAACACACAGACCGTGTTTCTCCATATCTTATCGCCGTCCCGTGTTGTCATCTCACGTTCTTTAGTCTGAACGACACATGGCTGTACATTCGTCCGCTTGGCGGCGCTTGAATAAGATGGCGGCGAGGATCGGAGATTAACTTGGTATCGGTCGTATTCGTCCAGTTCCAGGTCGATGCCATTGGTGCAGAAGTCGTGCCGTTGGTTGTTTCGGATGTCGTCCAAATTATCTGATGTGAATTCTCGCCGAAGTATCAGGCATATTTCCTGCTCGAGTGACTTCCATTGCCCGACGGACTCGCCGAACCGCGGACTGGGAGAGGAAGAGGACACTGGACTAAGAGTGGACGCTGTCGATCTGCCAGCTTCGGTGTCCGTGTCCAAGAATCCGAGCACAGTTGTGAAGTCAAAATCGCAACTATGGCCAAATAAATTATACTGGCACATACTCTCCATGTTTGGCTAGGCAGTTTACGGCAAAGGAAACGAATAAGAAGAACTTCGTTTCTGTTAGAGATTTTGTTAGTGAATGATCAAAATTTGGAGGATTGTAGTATTTGTAGAAACTCAACCGGAAATGAGCCCAAGCTCATTAGCTTAGCTGTGATTTCAAAGCGCGCATGCCTCATTTCAACGATCACTTTTTGATTGACGTTAAAGTAAATAACTGCTTCAGTTAAAGACCTATTGTTATGTATTTAGTTTCTACCTGTTGGGTACCAAGTATTTTCTCAGGAATTGTTTGCTTAAATATTCTTTAAGTCGTTGATTGTCTGTGAATGATATTGTTTTTTCCCTGCAGAGTGATTCTTTAACTGCTAATGGGTCAATTTAGTATCTTCCGGAAAAGTTTATACTACAAATGAGGACACCTATATCTAGACGGTAATGTAATATTCATTATCACAGATTCGCCGTTTCACACGTTAATTAACAGATTAAGTGTATTTATTTGTAGAACATTTTAATTTAACTTTGATTGCATAGACGCTCATGATACTGTGTTGACAATATTCTTGAGGCCAAATCGTGGGACATGTATATGGCGCGTTCCCATGTATTCGAGTAGGATATAACTAATAAGACATCTTACTAATTGTCACCAACAAAAACAACAAACAAATAAAGCGTACCGTTTTTAGTTTCTGAAAAGCACATTGCACAAGGTACTTTATCAAGCAACACATTTTTACAGACTTCTTTCCTGCTGCACTATCTAAACAATTATACAGTTATTACAAAGAGAGGTTCGTGGTTTTGTTCTATATGAATGTATGGAATTGTTATAACTGATATACATGTAAACACACTCACAATAACCGGAGTAAATATGATAACTGTTGTATTTTATCTCTCGTTTATCAAGAAAATGTTATCCTAAAATAATTGAACATTAATATCTAAGTTGATATTATATTTTCGTGACTGTTTTAGACTCAAACGAGAGATCTTCAATGTAACCCAGTCACACTATACAAACTCTGCATTTGGGGTACTTATTAAGTGAACAGAATCTACAGGATAGAACTGATACACACTATCCTATAGATCCTAACCAGAAAGTAATTTGAAATTGACAAGGTACATATTGGGATTGGTTTTGCGTTGAGACAGGTTTTCGGAGTTTCATTCTCGTAAACTGCTCCTTATGTTAGAAACCATATATAGCAATTTATGTAAGCGGGTTTGCGGAAGCTGAAATTGAGATGTGGCTTTTGGGATAAATTATGTAATTTGCCTAAGAAGAGCTGACGCTCCGTGACTTTATAGCATATCATACTGTGATCAATTTAAACATATTTGTATACTCCATCGACCAGAGGATAATGGCTACATTAAAAAATGGTGTCCACTACGGAATGTCTGAAAAGTTTCATTTTCGCCGTTTTTCATCGAAATCTTTGCCTTTTTACGTATAGAAGTGCCAAAAATAATTTCATTTCACATGAGATAATTGTTTTCTAATGATGTATTGTGTAGTTTTTTTCTCGGAGTAAATGGCATGTATAAAAAATTCGGAAGATCTGATAGAAAACTCAACCAAGGCATATCAAGGCTGAGTAGGGTTAATATGTGGAACATCTCAAAAACTCACCAATACCTCGACCAGATCGGGTTAGTATCTTTACAGAACGTAGGTAAGATGTAAACTTAATTATTTTTGGTGGATATTGGACGAGACATTAAATAATTGAATTGATTTTTTGGGAAATAAGTATACAGGTCTTGAAATAAGTATACAGGTCTTGACACAATAGCCTCGTGACATACGTAGCACTTTTCTCGACGTGCTGAACGAAAAAAGTAATGCGCTGCATTCAGCCACAAGGGCTCCTTCAAATCGGGACTAATAATATCACTGCCAATTTAACATTTAAAAACTCGTTTTAAAGACTCAAAATGAAACCAATACTTCATTTCCTAGCTCCAAAATAGTAGCAAAAGAAGAAAAAAAAATATATATCCATGCTAAACTTTCTGACTTCAATTGCACCGTCAAGAGTTTTTTTTCTACATAACCCGAAGGCGTTTATATAGTATTTCTCTGAACATCTTATTAAATTGGTTTAAATACTCTCCACAGCTATTGCTCGGTATGGAGGCTAAAAGTGAACATCAGTAAATCAAATATTATGGTTTTTAAAAAGGGTGGACGTTTGCCGAAAGATTTGCACTTTGCATATGGTAACGAAAGAATTGCGATCGTAAATAAATTTACATATTTAGGTATTGTTTTCACTACTGGGGGTGCATTTGCAAATACTCAGTTAACTCTTGCTGGGCAAGCACAAAAAGCCATATTCAAATTGGAGAAATACTTGAGCAAATTCGGTGACCTTGGTCCAAAACATCGCTTAGAATTATTCGACAAATTAATCAGTCCAATACTTAATTACGGCGCAGAGGTGTGGGGGTTTGTAAATGCACCACAGATTGAACGTGTCCATTTACAGTTCTGTAAGAAAATTCTTGGTGTTAAGCAGTGTACTCAAAATGATTTTATTTATGGAGAGCTTGGACGTTGTCCAATGAACATCAATCGATACATCTCAATTGTAAAATTTTGGCTAAAAATTCTGAAATCCAGTAATACTAGCATTGTACATTGTGTATACTCAGCTTCAAGGAGGGACCTGCTACAACGGCGTAGAGTTAATTGGGCATATCTACTCAGAGACTTGCTTAGCAATTTGGGAGTTTTCTATGCTTGGGAATTTGAAACAGTAGGAAACGAAACTGTGTTTCTTTCTTTAATAAAACAGCGCATGACTGACAATTTTGTTCAAAATTGGCAATCCCGCTTAGCTGAATCCAGTAGGGCAAGATTATACGGGAAATTTTGTGTTTATAAATTTCAGTCTTATCTGGAAAATATATGCGTATGGAAGCTTAGAACGGCCGTAACAAAATTGAGAACCTCCTCACACAGATTGCATATTGAAGTTGGTAGATGGAGAAAACCAGTTAAAACTCCTTTGGAAGAACGTAAATGTACGCTGTGTAACGTCATCGAAGATGAATATCACTTTGTTTTGATTTGCAGTAGGTATGCAGATTATCGTGAAAAGTACATTGATAAATACTATTGGAATAATCCTACGAGGGATAAGTTTATTAGATTACTTAGCTCTGAATGTGTGTATATTAATAGAAAGCTTGCATTGTTTGTTGATAAAGCTTTTAACCTGAGAGATGCATTGGTAGACGCCAACGCAGTCACATAATGTATTTATCATGTTGTGGGATGCCCAGAGCCGCCATCAAATGTTTGTATAGATTCTACATGTATGCTCATAGGCCGGTAGGCCTACTGCAATAAAGTTCATATATATATATTAATTAACACGCTGTTAATAAACACAGACTCGTTGAAAAATGTGAGATGTAAATAAAATACACTTTAATGATTTCTTTTGTTCCCAAATGTGATGCACAATGAACAAACAGCGATACATAAAATGTTGTATTAATTTCTAATCATCCCTACACACGTGCCCTCCTTCACAGTCCCGAATGTTTCTCTAACACCTTATTGATCCCATTAGGGGGTCACACAGTACATTAATGCACCGAGAGACAATTGATGTTCAGGAAAAATGCCGACATTTTTAATGCGTGAAGCATTTGTAAACAGAAATTCACTATTCCGCCGACAGAACAAAAATGCATTTCAGAGTGTTTTAAGGATAAAATATTATGAGATTAATGGTGTATATGCATTATTATATAATTTGCTCAACTTTACCAAGCCCGGGGTAAGCAATCGTGACATGATGGCATATCGTAATTTGGTCAATTTAAACCTATTTGTATACCAGATCGAGCAGAGTATAATGGTTACATTATAAAATGGTGTCCACTAGGGACTGTCTGAAAAGTTTCATTTTCGCCGTTTTTCTCCGAAATCTTTGCCCTTTTTACGTATAAATGTGTCAAAGATTATTTAAGTGTTTTCTAATGTATTGTGTAGTTTTTTGCCGGAGTAAATAGCATATATAAAATATTCGGAAAATCTGACAAAAAACCCGACCAAGGCATAACAAGAAGCCAGAAAGTAATTTGAATTTGGCAAGGTACATATCGGGATAGGTTTTGCGTTGAGATAGGTTTTCAGAGTTTCATTCTCATAAACTGCTCCATATGTTGGAGATCACATAGCAATTGATGTAAACGGGTTTGCGGGAGCTGTAACTGAGATGTGGCCCATTGTAGTGAATCTTTTGAGATAAATTATATAATTTGCTTAACTTCACCAGGCCTGGGGAGCCGAAAAAATAATTTTCCCCGTAAGAAAAATAATTGCTTAGCTAAGATATTGATTCTTGAGCAGGAGTTACAAACTAAGAAAATATAAGAATATTTTTCTTGGAAAATATCTTATAAGAATATTTATCTTGCGTGGCTATATATATCTTGCGTGGCCTATATAAACTACATAGGACATTCTCCGGTCTCAACCCGCCACCCGATTTATACAACAAACTATTTGACGCACTAATTAAACCAATTCTTTTGTATAACTCTGAAATCTGGGGTACAGAACTAATAAATAAACTGCAAAAAAATGATCTGAACAAGTTCTATACAATCACAGACTCCGAACCTTTTGAAAAAGTTCATACTAAATTTTGTAAATTAAATCTTCAGGTAAGTAAAAATACTGTGAACATTGCATGTAAACGAGAACTTGGGCGATTCCCACTTATAACAGATATCCACACAAACATACTTAACTATACGATACATCTTGAAAATAGTTTGAATCGAACTATTCTTCAAGATGCAATCACGTGCAGTAAATCACTAAAAACTGATGGAATTGGATGGCATAGCTATGTCTCTTTAATAAAAGAAAAACACAATATCAACAATGACGAACACCTAACTCACCATTCCAAATCCAAACACGTATCAAAAAAAGTAAAAGATAAACTAAAAGGTAAATATATCGAATACTACATTAACAAACTAGAAGAATCAGAGAAGCTTCTTCATTATAAATATATTAAACAATCCTATTCGATTGCTGGCTATCTACAATATATAAAAAACCAGAATTTTAGACAATCTTTAACAAAACTCAGAATATGCGCCCACAGACTTGAAATAGAAACGGGGAGGTACAGAAAAATAGATCGGGACAAAAGATGGTGTAAACGTTGTGATGGTATATTAAATAAAACTGTGGAAGATGAATACCACTTCCTTTGTCAGTGTCCTAGCGGTAAAAAACTGCGAGATATATTATACAAGTTAATCGACAACACTTGTCATTTCTTCAGACATCTAACAGATATAGAAAAATTCTATTTTTTGATCAACCCACCTAACCATCTGTCCCCCAAAATTGCACAGTTTATTTACGAAATGTTGCAACAGAGAACATCACAGCTAGCCGGCACCCCTGCCACACAGACTTGAGCATGAATAATTAAACTATTGCACCCTCGTCGCTTGGGGTGCGACTCCGCACATCACTCTTCTTGGCAATGTGTCCAGATGGATGTGCGGAGTTGGGCCCGAATTTATGTTCGAGGTAGTGGTGGCCCAATATAGTGGACTTCAGGGCAACATTCATTTGTTTGTCACTTTCGCCGACCCCATATCTTGGATACAGGCTAAGCCTATCCCAACTAACTATTTTGTATTGTTAGAGTTGTATGAAGTACGAATGTGCATGTTTGCCTGGAGATTGTGATAATCTTGTTTGTACATGGCATTGTTTTTAACAACCATTGACATATGTATATATATATATTTTTATGTTTCTATATGTATTCATGTATGGAAATAAAGTAAAGTAAGGCTCCCAAGAAAAGTTTTCTTTGATGAGAGAAATAATTATTTTCTGTTGAAAAATAAGCAAACCTTAATTATTAAAAAGCAACAGAAGAGTTCTTTGAACCAATCCTTTTCATGCAAATATTCTTGCTTGATCATCTATACTGATTTACCCTGTTATAAAGTCAATGCAGTGTTTTTCTTATTCAAGAAAATTTAAGAAATCTTGTTTTAACTGTCGAAAATCCCTTTTGAAATTTGATTTAACTATTTCAAGACTGATTGATATACAGATGTTACCATGTTCTTCAAACTCGTTATTTTCTTCTCACGGGCTTTTCCGTCTGTCTGTCATTGGAAGCATGCATTGCAAGATGTTGAGTGGACTGGTTAATAGAACGCTGTAATTTCTATTGAATTATTTGAAGAAAAAAAAGACTATTGTGCTATTGTGAGAACAGTCGGGAATGACTCACACGTGTTGATTGTCAAGATCCTATTAAGATCCTATGCTCAGTTACTCAATGAACAATTATGGAAGTTGAGATCCTCTTCCCCAATCGCTTCATTCCGATTAGTATTTGGAATGTTCATCATACGTACTGAAACGGGCCTCGAACGTGATTGGTTGAATATAGTATACCCGAACACCAGAATAGTGATATGCTTTATTTTATAGGTATAGATGTATATTGAGACCATTGTGTAATGATTGGAATTTCATCCTGTATTTGTATATTTAACAATTTGATTTCTCGGTTTACTCTGTAGCTATGGTACTAAAAAAAAAAAAAAAATACAAATACATGTAAAATATTACCCATTGTCCTTTGTTATATATATCTGTGTTTTGTAATACGACAATGTCAAATAATGTATGAACAGTTGAACTGTACAATTATATACCTCATTTTTGAAACTGAATAAATATAAATATACGATTATAAACACATAGCTTGCTACCAATATTATTCGATGCACACCAACACATGCATAATGCGTGGCATCGTTAGGGCAACCAGTCAGTTCAGCCCAGAATAAATCCAAGATCGGGGCCAAAACGCTCGAGTTATATACATGCTAAGTAAATGCTACATATAGCTAAGTTGAATTTAATCATCGCGCTTTGCACAGATATGCAGACAAATTCAAGATATACCTAAGATGATGGCATTTGATATCGAACAAGATCACTTATGGTTATCATTCATAATTTACCCAAGATGCTCCGCTGAGAAAGTTTGCAAACGAGCTAAAGTCATGCCTGAAATAATATGCAGTTGTTTGATGACGCTCCATTTTGCAGAATGTGTAGATTCAAATTTATCCAAGATTAGATGAAAAGTACTCATCAGAACTCGCATGCTATTTTGCATCAGCATTTGTATGTCGAATCATATATATTTGCTGAAAATGAGCTCGAGATGATAAGCTATGACCTGGTTAAGGTCTTTTGTGATTGTGATTGACATAGACTCACATAAAAACGTTACATTCGAGAGTTCTAGACGTCTCAATAAGCCCAGCCGGTTCGTTAAGGAAAACATTTCTCAATTTTGATGGGAATCTGGAGAACAGAATATTTCTGATGATCCCTCCAGGTCGTCAGTTTTACTTTACTCATAATTCGTCACATAGACGGACGCGAAATTATAAAACAAAATCCAAGAAATCCCCCATTAAACTCACATGCTCTATTCAACACGAAACAATGGAGTCCATGACATTACCCCTCAACGACAGTTCCCCCAGCGACATTTTCTCCAACGACATTTATATAATAATAATAATCTTTATTTAGACTCGAAAGGCTCATTTAGCCAACGGCTACTTATACATGAGGTCGAGTATGTGTATATACAAATTATGTTGTGGTGATGTGCAAATATAAAAAATATAAAAATACCAAATATATATATATATAGATTATGAAAGTATTGAAATGTAAAATTACAATATTTAGCTTAAATGTGTATAAAAATATATAAACAAGCTACAATTCAGTAAAAAGCGCACCATTTGCTAAGATTGATCATTGAACATGTATGGATAAATGATGCAAGCTAGAATTCTACGAAATGTACGCCCTCTGCTAAGAATTTATTGAAAAAGAAGTGAAAACAATTTGTCTTAAAAGAATTTACACTTGGGGCTGCTTGAACTGTGGAGGGTAAACTGTTCCATAATTTCATAGCTTGGAACTTGAAACTACGTTTAAACAATTCAGTTCTACAACGAGGTAAAATCATTCTCTGTGAAGAACGTAACGACCGAGATGACAAACTAGAGGAAAACATGTTACGCATATGAGACGAACTTTCATTGGTAAGAGATTTGTATACAAGTGTAGCACGATGGTAATTTACTCGGTATTGAAATGGTAACCACTTTAGTCTGGTAAACATCTCTAATGACGGGGTAGTATAAGGCTCATCTAGAATTAACCTGGCTGCACATTTCTGCAGCCTTATCAATTTGTCCACTTGTTGAACTTGCTGGTTACCCCAGACAGCAGAACAGTAATCAAACATGGGCAGGATGAAACTATTGAAAAATCGTTTGCGTGCATATTCAGGTAAAAAACGTTTCCCCCCACGACAGTAGCCCCACACGACATTTTCCCCAGGCGACATTTTCCCCACCCTAATATTACGTGCTGTAATAATTACGATCTGCCGATAGTCGCAGTCGCGGTCATTTCCCCACCTTGATTTTTTTGAAGTTATTTATTCGGATCGTAACTTAAGAAGATTATATGTCAATGAATGAAAAGTGATCAAAAATTCCCGCTGCATGAAAGCGGCAAAAATTTGATATTATTATTTGATCACTTCATCAACATTGCCGATATTTTCCGATAGATTACATGTACTAGACATTCAAATTTGAATTGAAAATATTTAATTCATAACGATTTAGACAAAACTGAACTTTCAAACAGTACATTATCACAAAAAAAATCTACTCAAAAGTATTGATTATTCACTTTATAGGCACAGAATATATATATAGCCTTGCCGGAAATTGACGAAATAACAGGATAGTTCATTGGAATTCAAATTTGATGCGGTCGGTAGGCCTACATAAGACCTGGCCAAGAAATAAATAACAGCCAGAATACAGATCGTAATTATTACAGCACGTAATATTAGGGTCGGAAAAATGTCGCCTGGGGAAAATGTCGTGGGGGGAAAATGTCGCTGGGGAAACTGTCGTTGGGGGATAATGTCGGTACCCCGAAACAATGAACTCTCCAGAATGTCCAGCTTTTTATATATGCTTATATACCGGCGTATGGGGAGAATGTGTTACAACTTACAGGACCGACAGAAATTGAGCAAATATATACAATTGATATAAGTATCTGTTTTTAAGTACAGAGGGTAAGTGATGTTTACATGGAAAACACTACTTTCTGGCCTAGATCTCTCTGTGGTAATATAACAGTTTTTTGTTTGCAATCCAAAAAACTGTAAACTTATATTTTCTGCTGTGGGCCTGGGTGAGATTGATGATCCATGCATGGTAGGGTCCATGATATAACCAATAATGACGAAATTTGATCGAGCGGTGTATGATTTTGATCCGACGGTTCATTGAATGGGCCTGAATCACCTTAACCTCCGACTGACCTGGACGATTCATCCATTCAGGGATGCCCACCTATTTCGTTATAGCTGATGCTAGAAAGTTGAAACTTATACAACACTATAGTTGATGGCGTAATAAAAATCCAAGGTGACGAGCACGTGACGTCATTTTCCCAAAAGTTATTTTTTTGCCGACTTTTCGGTTTGAGTTTCCGAATTTTGTATGTATGCAATTTTCTTCCTCCCAAAAAGTGCATAATGTATTTGTAAATGATTACCTTATGTGAATGAAATTAATGGATTTTTATCCCGAGGAAGACAAACATGTTAAGAAAAAGACATCATGGCCGCCATTTTGAATTTCCCCATTATCCTATGCTCGGTGGTTATGTAAAATATGCAAATATGCCTGTCAACCGGGCCAAGAGTACTTTTGTATTGACTATCTCGACGAGTTTTCGTGAGATACCCGAGATGAGTACGACACAGATATTTAGTTTAATCTGGGACGAGTATAGAGGGATATGAAACGCGGCTCCTCTCTTTGAACTAGGGTTTGTCTCGCTAATTGATATGTTAATGAGTGATTAGTGATTGGTTAATTAGTACGCCTCGTCACTGATTGGCTTTTGTGCGCAAAAGACCGTCACGTGTGCTTCGCTGCGAGTCCCGCCCTGTTTGGCTGGTCAATGCTGGGCGAATACACGTGCTTGTCAACAAGGCTCCATTAACGTGAACGCCAGTCAACTCAATTTAGGCCAAGATTGGTGACAAAAAAAAAACCTTTACAGCTTAACGAGTGGCAAAAAGAATACGTCATGCAAACGACAAGAAACAAAACTAGTGCACAGAGAAAAAAAATCTAAAAAAACATATGACCCAAAAGAGTAGTTCAATCACAAAAACGTACAAGAATTGTGAGATTTGTTCAGAATTCTACATATTTGGCATTTTTACGATTTTCACGAGCAATTATTTACAAAAACGAAAATGGAAAATTAAAACATTTTGCGTACTGTCAATGACATGCTTGCATATTTTGTAAAAACTAGCACAGATATACTTCAAAAATTGAGATAAATGAGAAGTTTGATCACAAAGAAGGGGAAAAATGAGTTTTTCCTTGCCGCTCCAGCCGCTCAGTTATCGGCAGCGCAGAGCGGTCGAAAGTTGTCATGAAAATATGCATCTTTTCGATGAAAATCCCTCAAAAGTTTCTTCTCTCAAAATAGTACCCGTCTCGATCAAATAATCTGATGCCAATTACTGCAGAAGAACGTCTATAAATCTGGTAAAATCTGGAATGAATTCGTGACGAAAACTAGGCGATGCAAAGGCTCACGCGCGTAGAGCGCGAGACCTGGCAGGCGAGACATACATTCAGCGTGAGCTCGCGGCGGCGCCTTTGATGTCGGGGTACGTTTCATATCCCTTTAATATTCGTCCCAGGTTTAATTAACTCATCTATCAAGTTATTAATTTATGTATAACCTGGGCTATTTGGGGTGTCCATTCCAAGGAGAAAGGCGCCCACCAACCCTACATACACACTCAATCTTCAAACTGAGGGATAAATTATGTATCTTGGTCAAGATCTACCAGAAACCTCGAGCATTGTCAAGAACAGTGTGCATATGCTGAACACTGAAATGCACACTAGTTTGTAACACCTTTCAATCATGTAAAAGTGCTCAACTTCGAAAACTAGTATGAAAAGATTTATTTAAACTATGTCATGAAGGATTATCATGCTCATCAACTAGAAGGCATTTAGAAGTCGGCGAAAACACATGGCTATTCTATAGATAACCTATTCTTTATTGTTCTGGAGCTGACGTTTCGTTGGAGATACTTCTTTATTAATGACACAAGAAAAAAAGAAAAAAAATGGAATTACTGGGTTGGCACGAAAGCTTCATGGGAGTGTTCGGGTCATATATAAACAAGGTCAACGGCAATGGAAACGTGCGGTGATCTGTAACCATTAGCCCAGTTTGGTCGAGATATTTTAGTCACAATCATACAGTATAATTACCGGTTACTGCTTGTTCAATTTTTTGGCCGTGTGACATATTAGACTGTGCTTTGGGGAAATTACATTTGCGTCACTGGACCATTTTGCATAACGTGGTCCGAATGCGACGAATTGAAATCAGTTCATACCATGGACAAGATATTATTTCCTTTGTCTTGCATGACGGAATTTTACCCTTTTTTGGGGGGGGGGGGGATATATTACGTTGCGTATGTTACGGACCCACTGGAGTATATAAAGTATAGTAGACTCCCCTAAATCGGTGGGACAAAACGACTGTCAACTCAGGAAAAAACGAACAAATCGAATGAGTTTCAAAGTTTATGTTGTCGGAATAAATGTACACGTCGAACGATAAACATTTGACGAACTAGATATATTTCGCATTAGCATCCATACAAATGGGGAATATACATAGGTTAATCAGCACATAAAAGCATATACAAACAGAATGAGAAAATTGACCCAATAGACCTATACTAAATGTATCCATATATACAAGTACAAATATATAACTGTTGAATCGACTAAACTGTCTTGTTGACAGAATTGTTCCAGTAAACTTTTCTCCAGCATCCGAGGACATATTAACGCATATAATGTAATACAAATTGAATTATATCCAACAATAATCACATATCCGTATTGGCAAAATTTCGGTTTTGAACCATAACAATCCAGATGCATCAACTCGTAATACAAATATATACATATTCGGTTTTAAGAAAAGTGGTATTTTCCAAAGTCCATCAGTCTGACAAATGTATTACTCTACCCCCAAATCACGCCTGTGTTTAAAGGAGCATGAGCTAGTTAAAGGCTCGATTCAGCTAAACGCAAAACTCTTCAAGTGCACTGTGCTATATGCGCGGATCAGAATCCCCAACTGCAGTCCACGCACAACTCGCAGAGTTCTGTTGTAAGAAAAGAAAATTTACGAATGTACTAATCTGGGAAAAGTTTTGTAATTATATTTCTAATATAACAGTAACAATAATATAATGTAACATTTTTTCGTTAATATTCCGATTCTATTGGTGTGTAAAAGAAATGTATTCAACGATTTACTCTGGTAAATGTAAATTTTATATTGATATTATGTGTATGTTACATTTTATTGCTCTATAAAGTATTTTGCATGTTTATCACATTTACCTCAATGGAGTTTCTTGTTGTTGAGTGGGCAGTACTTGACTGTGTGTGCCGCATCGCCAGACGCCCCGCAGATTGGACACGTGTATCGGCGGAGAATAGGGCAGGTAACTCTCCCTGAAGAATCTCTCAGAAGATGCGTACCATAAACTGACAATGTCTCTCCGTTATTCTTGCAGAACACACAGACCGTGTTTCTCCATATCTTATCGCCGTCCCGTGTTGTCATTTCACGTTCTTTAGTCTGAACGACACATGGCTGTACATTCGTCCGCTTGGCGGCGCTTGAATAAGATGGCGGCGAGGATCGGAGATTAACTTGGTATCGGTCGTATTCGTCCAGTTCCAGGTCGATGCCATTGGTGCAGAAGTCGTGCCGTTGGTTGTTTCGGATGTCGTCCAAATTATCTGATGTGAATTCTCGCCGAAGTATCAGGCATATTTCCTGCTCGAGTGACTTCCATTGCCCGACGGACTCGCCGAACCGCGGACTGGGAGAGGAAGAGGACACTGGACTAAGAGTGGACGCTGTCGATCTGCCAGCTTCGGTGTCCGTGTCCAAGAATCCGAGCACAGTTGTGAAGTCAAAATCGCAACTATGGCCAAATAAATTATACTGGCACATACTCTCCATGTTTGGCTAGGCAGTTTACGGCAAAGGAAACGAATAAGAAGAACTTCGTTTCTGTTAGAGATTTTGTTAGTGAATGATCAAAATTTGGAGGATTGTAGTATTTGTAGAAACTCAACCGGAAATAAGCCCAAGCTCATTAGCTTAACTGTGATCTCAAAGCGCGCATGCCTCATTTCAACGATCGCTTTTTGATTGACGTTAAAGTAAATAACTGCTTCAGTTAAAGACCTATTGTTATGTATTTAGTTTCTACCTGTTGGGTACCAAGTATTTTCTCAGGAATTGTTTGCTTAAATATTCTTTAAGTCGTTGATTGTCTGTGAATGATATTGTTTTTTCCCTGCAGAGTGATTCTTTAACTGCTAATGGGTCAATTTAGTATCTTCCGGAAAAGTTTATACTACAAATGAGGACACCTGTGTCTATACGATAATGTAATATTCATTATCACAGATTCGCCCTTTCACACGTTAATTAACAGATTAAGTGTATTTATTTGTAGAGCATTTTTTTAATTTAACTTTGATTCCATAGACGCTCATGATACTGTGTTGACAATATTCTTGAGGCCAAATCGTGGGACATGTATATGGCGCGTTCCCGTGTATTCGAGTAGGATATAATTAAGACATCTTATTAATTGTCACCAACAAAAACAACAAACAGATAAAGCGTACCGTTTTTAGCTTCTGAAGAGAACATTGCACAAGGTACTTTATTAAGCAAGACATTTTTACAGACTTCTCTCTTACTGCACCATCCAAACAATTATACATTTATTACAAAGAGAGGTTCGTGGTTTTGTTCTATATGAATGTATGGAATTGTTATAACTGATATACATGTAAACACACTCACAATAACCGGAGTAAATATGATAACTGTTGTATTTTATCTCTCGTTTATCAAGAAAATGTTATCCTAAAATAATTGAACATTAATATGTAAGTTGATATTATATTTTCTTGACTGTTTTAGACTCAAACGAGAGATCTTCAATGTAACCCAGTCACACTATACAAACTCTGCATTTGGGGTACTTATTAAGTGAACATAATCTACAGGATAGAACTGATACACACTATCCTATAGATCCTAACCAGAAAGTAATTTGAAATTGACAAGGTTCATATTGGGATTGGTTTTGCGTTGAGACAGGTTTTCGGAGTTTCATTCTCGTAAACTGCTCCTTATGTTAGAAACCTTATATAGCAATTTATGTAAGCGGGTTTGCGGAAGCTGAAATTGAGATGTGGCTTTTGGGATAAATTATGTAATTTGCCTAAGAAGAGCTGACGCTCCGTGACTTTATAGCATATGTGATCAATTTAAACATATTTGTATACTCCATCGACCAGAGGATAATGGCTACATTAAAAAATGGTGTCCACTACGGAATGTCTGAAAAGTTTCATTTTCGCCGTTTTTCATCGAAATCTTTGCCTTTTTACGTATAGAAGTGCCAAAAATAACTTCATTTCACATGAGATAATTGTTTTCTAATGATGTATTGTGTAGTTTTTCTCTCGGAGTAAATGGCATGTACAAAAAATTCGGAAGATCTGATAGAAAACTCAACCAAGGCATATCAAGGCTGAGTAGGGTTAATATGTGGAACATCTCAAAAACTCACCAATACCTCGACTAGATCGGGTTAGTATCTTTACAGAACGTAGGTAAGATGTAAACTTAATTATTTTTGGTGGATATTAGACAAGACATTAAATAATTGAATTGATTTTTGGGGAAATAAGTATACAGGTCTTGAAATAAGTATACAGGTCACAATAGCCTCGTGACACACGTAGCACTTTTCTCGACGTGCTGAACGAAAAAAGTAATGCGCTGCATTCAGCCACAAGGGCTCCTTCAAATCGAGACTAATAATATCACTGCCAATAAACATTTAAAAACTCGTTTTAAAGACTCAAAATGAAACCAATACTTCATTTCCTAGCTCCAAAATAATAGCAAAAGAAGAAAAAAATATATATATCCATGCTAAACTTTCTGACTTCAATTGCACCGTCAAGTGTTTTTTTCTACATAACCCGAAGGCGTGTATATAGTATTTCTCTGAACATCTTATTAATTAACACGCTGTTAATAAACACAGACTCGTTGAAAAATGTGAGATGTAAATAAAATACACTTTAATGATTTCTTTTGTTCCCAAATGTGATGCACAATGAACAAACAGCGATACATAAAATGTTGTATTAATTTCTAATCATCCCTACACACGTGCCCTCCTTGACAGTCCCGAATGTTTCTCTAACATCTCATTGATCCGATTAGGGGGTCACACAGTACATTAATGCACCGAGAGACAATTGATGTTCAGGAAAAATGGCGACATTTTGAATGCGTGAAACATTTGTAAACAGAAATGCACTATTCCGCCGAGAGAAAAAAAATGCATTTCAGAGTGTCTTAAGGATAAAATATTATGAGATTAATGGTGTATATGCATTATTATATAATTTGCTCAACTTTACCAAGCCCGGGGTAAGCAATCGTGACATGATGGCATATCGTAATTTGGTCAATTTAAACCTATTTGTATACCAGATCGAGCAGAGTATAATGGTTACATTATAAAATGGTGTCCACTAGGGACTGTCTGAAAAGTTTCATTTTCGCCGTTTTTCTCTGAAATCTTTGCCTTTTTTACGTATAAATGTGTCAAAGATTATTTAAGTGTTTTCTAATGTATTGTGTAGTTTTTTGCCGGAGTAAATAGCATATATAAAATATTCGGAAAATCTGACAAAAAACTCGATCAGAAAGTAATTTGAATTTGGCAAGGTACATATCGGGATAGGTTTTGCGTTGAGATAGGTTTTCAGAGTTTCATTCTCATAAACTGCTCCATATGTTGGAGATCACATAGCAATTTATGTAAACGGGTTTGCGGGAGCTGTAACTGAGATGTGGCCCATTGTAGTGAATCTTTTGAGATAAATTATATAATTTGTTTAACTTCACCAGGCCTGGGGAGCCGAAAAAATAATTTTCCCCGTAAGAAAAATAATTGCTTAGCTAAGATATTGATTCTTGAGCAGGAGTTACAAACTAAGAAAATATAAGAATATTTTTCTTGGAAAATATCTTATAAGAATATTTATCTGGCGTGGCTCCCAAGAAAAGTTTTCTTTGATGAGAGAAATAATTATTTTCTGTTGAAAAATAGGCAAACCTTAATTATTAAAAAGCAACAGCCGAGTTCTTTGAACCAATCCTTTTCATGCAAATATTCTTGCTTGATCATCTATACTGATTTATCCTGTTATAAAGTCAATGCAGTGTTTTTCTTATTCAAGAAAATTTAAGAAATCTTGTTTTTACTGTTGAAAATCTCTTTTGAAATTTGATTTAACTATTTCAAGGCTGATTGATACACAGATGTTACCATGTTCTTCAAACTCGTTATTTTCTTTTCACAGGCTTTTCCGTCTGTCTGTCATCGGAAGCATGCATTGCAAGATGTTGAGTGGATTGGTTAATAGAATGCTGTAATTTCTATTGGATTATTTGAAAAAAAAAAGACTATTGTGCTATTGTGAGAACAGTCGGGAATGACTCACGCGTGTTGATTGTCAAGATCCTATTTTCATTTGCCCAGTTACTCAATGAACATTTATGAGAGTTTAGGTCATCTTCCGCAATCGCTGCATTCCGATTAGTATTTGGAATGTTCATCATACGTACTGAAACGGGCCTCGAACGTGATTGGTTGAATATATATACCCGAATGCCAGAATAGTGATATGCTTTATTTTATAGGTATAGATGTATATTGAGACCATTGTGTAATGATTGGAATTTCATCCTGTATTTGTATATTTAACAATTTGATTTCTCGGTTTACTCTGTAGCTATGGTACTAAAAAAAAAAAAATACAAATACATGTAAAATATTACCCATTGTCCTTTGTTATATATATCTGTGTTTTGCAATACGACAATGTCAAATAATGTGTGAACAGTTGAACTGTACAATTATATACCTCATTTTTGAAACTGAATAAATATAAATATACGATTATAAACACATAGCTTGCTACCTATATTATTCGATGCACACCAACACATGCATAATGCGTGGCATCGTTAGGGCAACCAGTCAGTTCAGGCCAGAATAAATCCAAGATCGGGGCCAAAACGCTCGAGTTATACATGCTAAGTAAATGCTACATATAGCTAAGTTGAATTTAATCATCGCGCTTTGCACAGATATGCAGACGAATTCAAGATGTACCTAAGATGATGGCATTTGATATCGAACAAGATCACTTATGGTTATCATTCATAATTTACCCAAGATGCTCCGCTGAGAAAGTTTGCAAACGAGCTAAAGTCATGCCTGAAATAATATGCAGTTGTTTGATGACGCTCCATTTTGCAGAATGTGTAGATTCAAATTTATCCAAGATTAGATTAAAAGTACTCATCAGAAATCCCATGCTATTTTGCATCAGCATTTGTATGTCGAATCATATATATTTGCTGAAAATGAGCTCGAGATGATAAGCTATGACCTGGTTAAGGTCTTTTGTGATTGTGATTTGTGATTGACATAGACTCACATAAAAACGTTACATTCGAGAGTTCTAGACGTCTCAATAAGCCCAGCCGGTTCGTTAAGGAAAACATTTCTCAATTTTGATGGGAATCTCGAGAACAGAATATTTCTGATGATCCCTCCAGGTCGTCAGTTTTACTTTACCCATAATTTGTCACATAGACGGACGCGAAATTATAAAATAAAATCCAAGAAATCCCCCAATAAACTCACATGCTCTATTCAGCTCGAAACAATGGAGTCCATGACATTATCTCCCAACGACAGTTCCCCCAGCGACATTTTCCCCAGCGACATTTTTCCCCACGACAGTATCCCCACACGACATTTTCCCCAGGCGACATTTTCCCCACCCTAATATTACGTGCTGTAATAATTACGATCTGCCGATAGTCGCAGTCGCGGTCATTTCCCCACCTTGATTTTTTTGAAGTTATTTATTCGGATCGTAACTTAAGAAGATTATATGTCAATGAATGAAAAGTGATCAAAAATTCCCGCTGCATCAAAGCGGCAAAAATTTGATATTATTATTTGATCACTTCATCAACATTGCCGATATTTTCCGATAGATTACTATAGACATTCGAATTTGAATTGAAAATATTTAATTCATAACGATTTAGACAGAACAGAACTTTAAATTAAAAATGTTTAATTCATAACGATTTAGACAAAACTGAACTTTCAAACAATACATTATCACAAAAAAAATCTACTCAAAAGTATTGATTATTCACTTTATAGGCACAGAATATATATAGCCTTGCCGGAAATTGACGAAATAACACGATAGTTCACTGGAATTCAAATTTGATGCGGTCGGTAGGCCTACATAAGACCGTGCCAAGAAATAAATAACAGCCAGAATAGAGATCGTAATTATTACAGCACGTAATATTGGGGAGGGGAAAATGTCGCCTGGGGAAAATGTCGTGGGGGAAAATGTCGGTGGGGAAAATGTCGCTGGGGAAACTGTCGTTGGGGGATAATGTCGGTACCTCGAAACGATGAACTCTCCAGAATGTCCAGCTTTTCATATATGCTTATATACCGGAGTATTGGGAAAATGTGTACAACTTACAGGACCGACAAAATTAGGCAAATATATACAATTGATATAAGTATCTTCTTTAAATACAGAGGGTACGTGACGTTTACATGGAAAAAACAGCTTTCTGGCCTAGATCTCTCTGTGGTAATATAACAGTTTTTTGTTTGCAATCCAAAAAACTGTAAACTTATATTTTCTGCTGTGGGCCTGGGTGGGGTTGATGATCCATGCATGGTAGGGTCCATGATATAACCAATAATGACGAAATTTGGTCAAGCGGCGTATGATTTTTGATACGACGGTTCATTGAATGGGCCTGAATCACCTTAACCTCCGACTGACCTGGACGATTCAGGGATGCCCACCTATTTCGTTATAGCTTATACTAGGAAGTTGAAACTTATACAACACTATAGTTGATGGCGTAATAAAAATCCAAGGTGACGAGCACGTGACGTCATTTTCCCAAAAGTTATTTTTCTGCCGACTTTTCGGTTTGAGTTTCCGAATTTTATATGTATGCAATTTTCTTCCTCCCGAACAGTGCATAATGTATTTGTAAATGATTACCTTATGTGAATGAAATTCTAATGGATTTTTATCCCGAGGAAGACAAACATGTTAAGAAAAAGAAATCATGGCCGCCATTTTGAATTTCCCCATTATCCTATGCTCGGTGGTTATGTAAAATATGCAAATATGCCTGTCAACCGGGCCAAGAGTACTTTTGTATTGACTATCTCGACGAGTTTTCGTAAGATACCCGAGATGAGTACGACACAGATATTTAGTTTAATTAACTCATCTATCAAGTTATTAATTTATGTATAACCTGGGCTATTTGGGGTGTCCATTCCAAGGAGAAAGGCGCCCACCAACCCTACATACACACCCAATCTTTAAACTAAGGGATAAATTATGTATCTTGGTCAAGATCTACCAGAAACTTTGACCATTGTCAAGAAAAGTGTGCATATGTTGAACACTGAAGTGCACACTTGTTTGTAACACCTTTTGAACATGTAAAAGTGTTCAGGTTCGAAAACTAGTATGAATTTAAAATATGTCATGAAGGATTATCATGCTCATCAACTAGGTCGTCTTCAATGAAAACAACGAAATAGGATGTCCACAATATCGCCTAGTGTTGAGTATTGGAACTGAAAATTAGTGTTCATTCTGAAGTGTGTATACTTTTGAACACTTTTGCGCATAATTGAACACTTTTACATGTCCATTGGTGTTCAAGCATGGTGCTCAGTTTTGAACACGAGTGTTCATATATGATCCCTAGTGTTCGGATATGAACACAGTGTTCAGTTTTTAACATGGTGATGACATGAATAAATATATGTCGATATATTGATCTAAAAAATGCTTTTGGCTAATATTTTCGGAGTCACTTTCCTTCTGTAATAACAACACGTTAGTGTTCAGTGCCGTCCAGCCCAATATTCCGATTGTTGAGATACTTTGCGTTGTGGATTTTTTGGTACCGTTTTCTTTTCATTATTGTTCAAAATGGACCAATCGATGAATTCCACAACATTATTTAAACTTATTTCAACAACCGCTAAAATTAGTCAGAGATGAACGCTTTTACGCATCCGACCACTTTTACTGACAGTGCATGTGTTTTTTTCTGCGACTGACCTTGAAAGTCTCATTCCATAGTAAATCAGAATAATGACATGTATGTGTTTTAAAACATAAGAAATAAATGAAACCAACACTACACCACCGTGATAAGTTAAGGCTTTATATAGAGATAAGAAATGTACATTTCAATAGCTCAAATAATACTCAGTCTTGTCTAAATTATTTAATCGCTCTCGTATACGGATAAACTCTCTGTCTCGATAACAATCTATAACGATAGAATACAATGCGCTAAGTTTCTGGGGAAAACCCCGTTAGTTGGATGTTACGTCCCTGACAAATTATGTGATAATCATCTACCCTTCTTATTTTTACGTTTACCCCATGGAAGTTGCTCTGCTTGTTGCCTATGGAGATCATATTTCTGATATTTTCTTATGAAGAAAATATTTTTTTAATGTTTGCTAAATGGATATAATATTTCTGATCTTTTCTGATGGAGATAATATTTCTGAGGTTTGCCAGGGATACAGTCTAATAATCGCCTCACAGAGATCACGATTCGGATATTTCCGTTATGAGGATTTTTGTTTGATGTAACATTTTTTTATTTTTGACGTTATGACGATATCTTTTCTGATTTTCCTAATTGTGGACGTGTAATAATTCCGATATTTCTCCTATAGTATACACTCCTGAGTGTTTCTTGTGAGGATGATATATCGGCGTTCTCTTCTCAGAAATATATCTCTGATACGGCTGTCAATATATGAGTGGAATAATCATGAGTGTGACATTAAATCATCACTCCCCCCCCCACCCCCCAACCATACGTCGAGTGGATCAAAACGGTTACCAAAATGGCGATCAATCTTCCATCAACGGGAAGTCAGGGGAGACCTGTGATCCTCAGCTGACATTTTCGGTCGATTTATCAAAATGATATTGTTATGCACTCTTTTCACCGAGAAAGTGCTCTGCATGCCAGAGATAATAATTGAATGTGCAGTCCAGGTAAAGCCTATATGACTTACCTGGACTGTTTCAGTGATTCTAATGAGTTATGAGGATCGCTGCGTCTATCCTACAATCCTGTATAAATCATCCCAGGTTTGCTTTGAAATCAGATGTCGATATCCGAAAATGGCGACCAATTTTCTACTCTCTGAAACAATTTAGATTGAAAATTCAATCTGTCAGATTGGAATCAGTGACCAATTTATTCGATTGAATATTCCATCCATTAGAGATTGAAAATTTTAATTTAGTACATTGAATTTTCTGTCTACAACAGATTCATTTTATCGTTTTCAATCTATTAAATTTAATATTTCCAATCCAATTAAACATTAGTCACTAATGTCAATCTGATAGATTGAATTTCAATCTGATAGATTGGATTTTAATCTAATTATTTTAGAGAGTATCAGAGGGAAGTCACAGAGACCTGTGATCTTCAGCTGACATTTTCGGTTATCAAAAGAATATTGTTATGCACCCTTTTAACCGAGAAGAGTGCTTATCATGTTGAAAATAATTTATGCATGTGAATTCCAGGATCGCTGCGTCTTTCATACAATCTTCTATAGTTCTCCCATGGTTTGCTTTGAATTCAGATGTCGATATCCGAAATACGGTTCTCCTTACTCAGCAGACGGTCCCATGTTAAAGGATCAATCGTAATTTCAAACACCTCCAGAAAAGTTCAAGGAAAATAATATTATGGTTCCAAAATTCATTTGCATGAAGTTTTGGTATATACTAAATGCAGAATTGCGAAGACAACACATACTGAAGAGCCAACAAAACAAAATTCATGTAGTAGTATGTGATATCAAAGTTTATGTACAGCCAAGGGATTTACATACGATATCGATTGCTCGATATAACTAAGATAAAACTAAAAAAATATATATCAGAGTATACCGTGAGGAAAATAATACTGGCAGGATTATAGTACTCCACAGAAAGAATCTATGGTAGCGTATAATCTCAAAACAAAGCATGGAAACCTTCCTGATAAGTGAAGTACAATTGCAACTAACATCTGAAAGAAGTATACTACAGGGGCGTTCTACACTTTTTATATGGGTGTCCAAAAGCACAAGCAGTTGTACATAAGTTTCCAAAAGCACAAGCAGTTCAACATATGTGTTAAAAAGCACAAGCATAAGTGTTCAAAAGCACAAAAGAGTTATACATCAGTGTTCAAAAGCACAGATAGCTACATGTATATAGAAGTGGTCAAAAGCACAAGTGTTCAACAAAGGCGTATGCATAAGTGTTCAAAAGAATGAACCCTCAAAAGCACAAACAGCTATACAAAAGTGTTTAAAAGCACAAAAGCGTATACATAAGTGTTCGATCGAACAAGTCATCAAAAGCAGAAGTATAGCTACACGTAAGTGCTCAAATGCACAAGAAGCTATACATAAATTTCAAAAGCGCAAGTAATTATACATAAGTGCCGAGGTAATATAAGTGAGGCTGAGTGGCGAGTGATAAGAGAGGAGTGGCTATATACAAAACTGTTGTAAGCGTCCGTGAAATTACTATATACACGTTGTTGCAGACATCCGAGGGGCGCTTAGACATCCATCAGTGTTCTCAAGAATCCAGTATAACGTTCTCATATATATAACTGCACTACAATAGCCGTGGGATAATCCGTGGTGTGCCTCATTGAAATATGCCTCCATGGATATCTATAATGAAAAGTATAAATATTATAAAACATGAGAAGATGCACTGTAAATAAAAAATAAGATGAGTTATTCATTATTGCGATTTCTATATATTAGCAACATATATTTATGTATCGTCGATATGTTCCTAAATGTCGGTCGACAAGGGATAATTTTACTTAGATTAAAGAATTAATTTAATTTAATTAAACGATTATGGATGTGTAAGAAGACTGGAGATCTCTTTCATCGTATTTCAAATAAAGGCCCTTACCTTAAGAAAGACTCCTGCAGGGACAGTACTTCACGGTGTGTGCTGAATCCCCGGATGCGCCACAGATTGGGCAAGTGTATCGGCGAAGAACCGGGCAGGCGACTCTTCCACAGGAATCTTTCAAGACATGGGCACCATACACCGAGAGAGCTTCGCCGTTTTTCTTACAGAAAACGCAAACTGTATTCTTGGGAGTGGCAACTGGTGTGATGTGGTAAGACTCAACGGGAAAATACGGGTCAAATGCCGGTGGAGAAGGTGGGCTACAATCGATGCGTCCGGGGTTCGAATTCAGGGACGAAAAACAGGGTGAACTGAATAGAGAGTCCGGATATGATTCGAACTGAAGATGGGCTCCTCGACTACGACAAGGCTCTCGAATGTGCTGTTTTCGTATGGGAAAATTCGCAAATCCTAGGATCGAAGAAGGCGAAATCTCTGCTTCCAGTGAGCGCCATCCACAGGACAAATCCATGTTGTCTCCTCGGCTGGAGAGTGCGGTCCGGTCCTCCCCAGGGCTGACGAGTGTAAGTCGGTCCTTCCATGGGCTGGAGAATGTGGTCCGGTCCTCCCCAGGGCTGGAGAGTGTGGTCCGGTCCTCCCCAGGGCTGGAGAGTGTAGTCCGGTCCTCCCCAGGGCTGGAGAGTTGGGTCCGGTCCTCCCCAGGACTGGAAAGTGTGGTTCGGCCCTCCCCAGGCCTGGAGAGTGTGCTCCGGTCCTTCCCAGGCCTGGAAAGTGCAGTCGGAAAAGGAGTAGATGTTAATGGTGGACGGTGTGAATACGATGTCTCCTCCTGGAAACTGTCACCGTCAGCGATGTTGGAGAAACCGAATATAAGAGCCAGGTCCAGGAATGATCCAGTACCAAACAGATCGTAAGGACGGGCGTTCTCCATAACGTAAGTCAGGGTATCCGGTCGCAGGTAAAACGAGATGAGGCGTATGGGAGTATACCAGATAGAATGTACGGTAGACTTGAAATTTCCAGGTATATATTTTATATTCTGCAAAGAGAAGCTGTGAAATTTGTCTCAAATGAGACGGGCTTAACTAAAATAGTGATTTTATAATTAACTAATTAACCGAACAACTAATTATGGCTAACAACTTAACAACTGTTTATTAGCTGGTGACGTCCCGCAGCGTTCCAAAGCCGAATGACTTAGTTGACTCTCAGAGAAATTAACTAATTAAGAATAATCGCGAAGGGTTAACATTTCTTGACATAAAGGGGGCATTATATGATAATGGTATATAGCGTAAATTAAACCATGTTTTTAAAATTACCCCTGCCTACGATAACGAGATTCAGTAAAGTGTGAACTTATCCCAGCAGGTCGAACCGGTAAAGTCTAGGTGGAGCGTGGAATATAATCTCATGTTGTATTGTTTATCGGCATGAGGGAGTGTGAGTATAGTAGATGCCCCTTTATCGTCAGAATAAATAGAATAAACATTCATAGAAAGCCTGTTAATGAAACCAGAAAAGTTATATTTGTTTTAAACAATTCATAATTTATCGATGAAAAAGTTAATTAAAATACACGCCAATGCGGCGACTGTTCCCGGTCGAGGTTTGAACAACTGTCCTCTTAAAAACGAGTGTAAGAGTTTGGAATGTGGTCAAATTTCGTGTATACCGATACCACCAATTCATAGCAAACATATTTATTTTCAGATGTGATCTTTCCAGTTCTAGATTGTGCATTGTGTCTATGAGATAGACCTTAAAAGAAAGACTCTGGTGATTTTGACATCAAAGGGTCAAGGGTCACTGAATTCCTAAAACACAACAAGATGATGCCCATTGGACAATAAACTGACCGCATATCTGAAAACTTACAAGAACAAAAAGTAAACCCTGTGATGATTTGTATCCCAGCCAGGCTTTATTGTAGTTGTTCATGTGAACATCTTGGCTGGCATGACCACACGCTCATTATGATAGATACAAATATCCAAGACCAACGATGTCATAGCCCTATCAAGTCATCTGATGGAACTTGATGAGCTGTGCGACCGCTAGATAGAAGAACCGACCCAAAAGGGGATAAGATCAGTAGACGGCAAGTAGCAAGAAGGCATACTACCAAACATTCCCATACACTAACCATATATCTTAAAACAGCAAAAGAAAGAACAAAATCCATGTGATGATTGGTTTCTCAGCAACGCGTTTATTGTAGAAGTTTATGTGGACATCTTGGACGGCATGACCACATTGTCTCCAGAACCGGTTTGAGCAATGTGGTATTTTTGGAAAGCTAATTAAAATTAAAATCTGTGTATGGTGCCGGAGTGTTTTGAAGGAAATAAGTTTGTCTGTTATAAACCCCATGGCACTGTAATTTTTTACCCACAATATTTTCCGTTGTCCCACAACAGAATATATTTTATATATGTTTCGGAATTTAATTCAAGTCAACCGTTCATTGAAAACACAATTTGTTCAGTTCTCGTCATTTTCTTCAAAATTTCTGATTTTCTGCGAGGAAAAGGGGACAGAAGTGATTTTGTTTCACATCAGATTAATATTTACTAATTTATCATGCAGTTTTTGCGAAGAAAATACATAAATACAAAATTCGACCAAAAATGACTTTTTTGAAAATGACGTCACTGTGACGTCATCGAAGCGGCCATCTTGGATTTGTTTGACATTTTTGGGTGGAGCTTGACCCAAGGGTATAGTGTGGTAAGTTTCAGCCCCCTAGCTCAAGGGGTAAGGAAAATAATTAGTGGGGAGGGGGGGGGGAGCACCGAAATTCCTCCCCTACGGCCTGGACACCGGTTCCGAAAATCATTCGGATAGGGTTAACATTGTCGTATTTAGCCCGAAAACATCGGCTAAAGAGTCTATTTTTTTAGTTGTTGTTGCTGAATCTGACTCCTTAGCCTGAATAACTGATAGAGCCTAAAATGGAAATAACTAAATAAGACGTTAGTCGCTCGAGATCTTTAACTGCACACGGAGTGGGGAATTGAGACAGAGGCACAAAAAGCATTTTATCGAATAAATAATATGATTTGGCATCTCCAGCACTATGACAACCACCTAATGACTCCTTTAATTCGACGGAATCTGCCATCAAACACGGATTTTGTCAACAAAACCGTTGTGTTTCTTTCTCCACAGTTTACAGGGACATGCGCAGAATGGGGTTGACCTTTTGGATCACGTCATCAAGAAATCAATCCCAGACGGTTATGATCAGAAAGGTCACGAGATAAAAATAGCGAAGGTCATATTCTTACAAGATGTCAGAAAGGCGCGAAAACGTTAAAATCAATCGAGGTTTTTCTCACACATTTGATCACATTTTGTCAGCATCAAAACAGTCATGCTCAGGTCGGTTAAACTGTATCAAATTGGCATATTATTTATCTCCCGTTTCGTTATTTTCGTCAGCGAAAAGACACTTCTCGCAACAGCAGATTTTATCGCGAAAATTTAACCTACCCTCAATCTGAGCTGTGATAGAAATGCCACGCCCCCTTACCCTATATTTACCTATCACAGCCAGAGTTTCTGAGTTAGCGTTTATCGAGTTATAAGCGGACAGAGGACAAATATAGCGGATTGCTACTCCATGCATACTTTCATAAAATTCTTACACAAATAGTCACTTCTCTAGCGTTTTAGGATACATTTGTGACAACTGTTCTTGTGATTCAGATAACTTATGTATATGCTAGCGTAAAACGGGGGAATGAGAGCAAACATGTGAGCTTGCGATCGGAACCAGCTAATGAATTCATCTTATCGGAGCTTTAATCAAATCCATAATATGTAGAAATGTCAACTCTATACGTTCGCAAATCTGTGTGAAGCTGTACGTATTGTCTAAATATAGAAATGCGTTCAATTTAGGCATTTGAATGACGTCATCAGGAGTATCTGTTTGACTTTGTGACCATATTTTATGTATAGAATGGGTGCTACCTTGGTCATGGTGCCCAAGGTCAAACGTTGATGTGAATTTCTTCAGTGAGTTGATTCATATTTCATTATTGTTTCAATAATTGAATATGGAGATCGTGTGCCGGAATTGACTGGAAAAATTCTTGGGAGTGTTTGAAGAACTGGGGATATAATATTCATAATTTCAGCTAAGCATGCATTCATCCCTCATAACAATTGAAACTTTTGTTCATCTTAGTAATAAACACATACAAAGTTTTGTCTATAGATATGAAAAATATATATTAATAGATTTTGTTTCACATTCTGCTTCATAAATTCAATATCAGGAGTATTTACCTCGTTGCCGAAATTGGGGAAAATAGTGAAAATATTATCATTTCACCTTCAAAAAACCTGACAGAATCTGGTCACAATTTTAGACACCTTTGACTTTTCCGTAAATTCAATGATGCCAATTAAGTTATATGCTGTTTTATATCATATCGTACTAGATTTGTGGAGAACTTAATTGTGCTTTAATTTGTTTGAATTTAAACACTTTATTTAAAAGTCACCTGCTATGCCTGCGCAGACTGGAATTGGAAAGCTTATGTTAGATGATGTCATCTTTTATACTCAATCCATTTCAGTTACATGTCTATAATTTGTTGAAGCGTAAATTTCTTAACATTTATTACGATTCTTACAACAGCGTGAACAGTCAACATTAGCATAATACTTCTAGAATGACAACGGGTTTCGAACGTTCATTCCATCGCAATAAAGAATTTGTTCGGTAGTATTCTGCTCCTACATTAGATTGCTTAGCGAAACTGTAACATTGAGGGCTAAACCTGGAAAGTAGCTTCACGAGATTGTGGGTAGTAAAACACAACAACAATGCAATTAAAGGCGCTTCCATTTATGGGTGTGTTGGCCTGCATGCTACACGAGATGTGGCGACTATACAGTTAGTGTGGTGATATATAACGATCCGGACAGGAAGGCGTTGAATGAAATATTTCATTTCCCTTGTCTGGCTTCCTCGACAAGTTGCAATGTACAACTGGGCGATCCTATTAAGGTGCGCGATTGTTTTTTTTTTGGTCATCCTATCATATATTTTGAATCGAATTAGCGCTTGCTATTTTGAAGCTAAATTTAAAGTTTCGGAAAAGGGGAAATTATTGCGCACCTCACGCGCAAGACATTGTGTTAGGATGACCGAAAACGTTAACTGCTTTCGTTTCTAAAATCCATTAAATTCAATGTCTGGTTATATTCGATGTATCTGGGCTCATCCTTGACTTGAAAATGTACAAGATAGACTGGATTCATTGTATATTGACCGTGTAACGAGGTGGATAGTTCATTCCATATAAAATATATCAAGGGCATATATAATATATTCGATCAATTGAAAGGAAAGCTGATATTGGAAAGTGATATTTACATAACCATTGTAGTAAATATAATTCCATTTCATAGTGTAGTTACCTCAGCCGTGGAACTTTGGTTTCAGCAAATCGGTACATAATGCGCAATGATAAATTGTTTCTATACTCGAGATGTAACAAATATTGGATTCGAGTACATGTATTTTAAACTATATATGGATAAGATTATCATTTTTGCCATTTTCCATGATCTATTGAGGTCGCTGAACTGATTGGTAAGTAAACGACCGAAAATCATTATGTGATTGCTAATTATGGTGTCAAGAGAAGATCAATCGGTTTATTGGGCTTTCAATCTTAGCCGTTGACTTTTTGGCAGGTCGTCGCATGTTCATTTCCAGGGAGAAAAAACTTTGTCCAGCATTGTTTCGTTCCTGCTCCACATTGTAATGTATTTCAACAGACAAGGAGGACCCTTTCATCGCCATTTATTGGTGATGGGACCTGGTCATCACCAATAAATGACGACGAACAATGAGTGTAGATTTCAGGTCATCGCCATTTATTGGCAATGAGCCCTAGTCATCGCCAATAAACGGCGATATAATGGTGATGACAGAATAAGGCTATAACCCATCACCATTTACGGTTTACGAGGTATTTGCAACGACTGGTTCCGTAGTTATTTAACATCACGATCCCAGTGCATTTCATACAATAACACATTATCATCATTCAAACGTATTACTTGTGGAGTACCTCAAGGCTCAATTCTTGGCCTTATACTTTTCCTACTGTATATAAATGACATTAACAGTGTTACACGACTACTTAATATTATCCTCTTTGCTGATGACACAAGTGTTACTTTGTCTGATGGTGACCCAAAACTGCTAGCCGACACCATGACAACTGAGTTCGACAAGCTAAACAACTGGTTTTCCTGTAATAAATTATCCCTGAATATTAAAAGACGAAATTTATGTTCTTCAAACCTTCAAAAACATGCAATTATGCTGATGTACTCAAAACATGAGCAGTGTGACTAACGTCACAGGACCTACGAAGTACAGTAGGCATTAGGACTCGAACACGAACTGAACTCTTGGAAATCCCCACCCCCAGTTGAAATCCTGCTCATATTAAGATGGCACCGCCCAAGTCAGAATCGCCAGTGCTTTTCATCAAAAATCACCAGAAATTTTCATCAAAAATAGGTCAGCTCAAAACTTGTTGGTAACAGTCTCTTAATGCGCCTTCATTCCAAAATAAATAACGATCGCCGATTTAATTTTACAATTTCTTAATTAAAGGAAACAGATTGAATAATATAGGTTTAGTAGATTTCAAGCTTTACGTGTGAAAATACATTTACATCTCTTTAATGGTTTTCAGTGCCCTTGTCCAGGATCAAAACAACTTTTTGAATCACATTATTTTCCCAACAATACAACACATTTTTATATATAGTACTATAGTAGAAAGGTAGCATTTATGTAGTTTACGGTAATTCAACTCAAGACCCTACACCTTCTATGCACAAGATAATAATGATTCTATGTGATTCTCCTGAGCATAGCCGGTAAAGACGAATAAATAGCGTCTCTACATCTTCTGTAATAGGGCCATGTGGCATAGTGGACTATTTCAATGACAGGGTATTTTTAGACGGACAGTAACTGATACTCATTGGCGATAAAACGCTGGAGCAAAACAGACCACAGTTTTCTTGGCAATGATGAAATGATTGGATGTGAAAGAGGCTACATGTTACAGGCTAAACCTTACATATATATATAGCAATATATTGAAGTGTTAATTATAAATCTAATTTTAATCAGAATTATTTCAGATCAGAACTTGATGGTAACAATGCCCTAATGCACGCTCATGCCAAAAATCAAGGTTCTAATGTCAACGGTTCTCCTTATTTTGCCGACGAAAGGATTCGGATGGACTCACTCATTACCGGACAATTTGCGATCTGTAGCCTACTTCGTAGGAATATCAATATGTAGAAATGAAATTGAACACGTCTTTAACTTTAAATTTTTAGGTGTCCATTTCACTGATAGGCTAAATTGGGTAACACACATCGATGAAATACGTAAGAAACTTTCGAGAAATATTGGTATAATCAATCATATCAAGTCCTGTCTTAATAAAAAATCTTTGTAGATTCTGTATTACTCACTGATATCCGTACTTATCCTACTGCAGCATTGTCTGGGGAAATACGTACCCAACTCATCTTCAGCCACAGAAAATACTCCAAAAAAAGAATCATTCGCATAATAGCTTTAACCGATAGACTCGCGCATACTGACGCACTTTTCGTTGAATTGAATATTTTGCCTATAACTGAACTAAATGACCATCTCACTCTGCTGCTCATTCATAAGTTCATTTTCTTTACCACGCTGTTGCCTTTATCATTTCGGAACTTCTTTACAAAAATCTCCGACGTTCAGTCGTATGTCACACGCCAATCCAACAAAAATCTATATACTCTCTAAAAAACGTTGAGTGAAATTTCACTCAAGTAAGAGTGGAAATTCATCCTACTCAATACTTGAGTGAGATTTTCACTCAACTTGAGTTACTTTTCACTCAACTTGAGTTAAATGCACTCAACTTGAGCATAAGAGTGGAAATTCATCCCACTCAATATGAGTGAACTTGAGTGGTTTTAACACAAGTTGAGTGAAAAGTAACTCAAGTTGAGTGAAAAGTAACTCAAGTTTGAGTGAACAGGTACATTTCACTCAAACTTCAGTGGAACAGTTCACTCAAGTTTTTTTTAGAGAGTAGACCGTTTTATTCATCTGACCTATCATTTCATTCTATGAGGGTCAAATTACAACACATATAAGGGAAGTGGGAAGAGGTGCCGACATACTGACAGAGTCACATGGCGGCACAGTATAGTCTTCTGGTTAACTTATTCTAATGCACATACCAAGAATCTAACGATTCGAAAGGACATTTTCATCCATTTCCATGTATAAATCATCATCAAAATCGCACCATATCAACAATATTTATTACCCCAGTGTGCTGCTCTAGTATTATCCATATAGATCCGTATCAATACATTAACCAAACATAGTTTGCTGATTGACCGAGGATACGTGTTGGTTTTTATTTATATAATGTTCTCACCGCTTACATTCATATCAACATTCACCAGCTTCTTTAACTTATATTCGTACGTATAATCGAATTGTTTCTACAGGGATAGAACAAGCCCCGTGGGGTTTTATTCCCGCCAACTCCCTTTTACAACTATACATTGTACGATTAATTTATCTTGGTGAATAAATGAAATGAAATGAATTTATTGGTGAGACTGTCGTCGCCTTTTTTTTTGGTGATGGCTATCATCATTGTTTTGACTGTGTGTCAAGTAAGAGTGGTAAATGATTCCTCTCCAGCTGAGAAAAATTCTTCCCAGTTTGAGTTCATCGATAACTC